>JANTCA010036196.1:0-14753 GCA_024741275.1 Chironex yamaguchii
ATTGGTCACTGAGATCCACCAGACATGAAATGGCTAAGCACAGCCCCAATACCATAAGGTGAAGCATTAACCGATAAGGCTAAAGGCTTACTTGGATCATAATGGACTAAGATTTATGAGTACTAGGTGCATTCTGAGCCATCATAAAAGCTTCTCATGCTTGTGAGCAAAGAATGCGAAGGGTGTAGAGTATTTTATAAATTAAGGAGAAGCTTACCGTAGAAGTTGACCATTCCCAGGAAGGATTTTGGATCTGAGATAGAAATAGGTGCAGGGGCATGTTGACAGTGCTGACACTTTTGACTGCTAATTTTTGACCCCTTCAGGACATGGGATGTGACCCAGGTACTGCAGCTCGTTTTGTAAAAGGTTGCACTTGCTTCCACTGAGATGGATCTTATATTTATGAAAATGGTCAAAAACTAAAGAGAAGGTAGTTATATGTTCATCCAATCTATTTGTTGCATGCAGTACAATGTAGCAAATACATTTGGTAATCCTAACAAAATTGTATCCATTGTAGCCTAAAAAATGAATGATACTGTTTTTACACCAAAACTCAGACATTTTGGTGCCAACATGTGTATTAAGAGTCAACAATTTTGATGATTTGTCATCAGCACCAGCTGCTTAAATGCACCTGCCAATGTAGAGTGAAAAAGAATGTAGGCTGGTTACTAGTTTTGCGAACATATCCTGAATGTTTGATAATATGCAGCCATCGTCTTCTGGACATTCATTAAGGAGTTTGTAATCACCACAAACATGTATCCGTCCTTTGGACTTCTTAACATGGACATCTGGTCATGCCTATTCACTGTATGCAGCATGTGACAAATTTTGGAGTTAGAGGTGCCCTGGTAATCTGCATGCTTTTTGCCTTGATCTGATGAGTATGAGGCTATATCAGAAGGGTATACCTTTTGTAAATGTCCTTTACATTGGCATTTATTCCAAACTGAGTTGCGATGTCAGCATCTATTTCTGGAATGGTTGGCTTTGCCACAGCATGGACAAGCATTGAATTGTCTGGAAGCATACTTCGACAAATGGATTTTATTGGTTTCCTTGACTGTTGTGGAGCCCACTGTATCCTTACTGGCTTTTGTAGCCAATTGTCGGCAACAGATTTGTCATAGGTCATCTTGAAAGTAAGGCATTGTATTGTCAGCAAGTGGTACTGGGTCTTCTCCGTGTAAGTATGCAGTCCAGAGACCAACGGATCCTGTAAGGCTTGAGAATGTCACCAAACAAACAGGTGGATGAGGGAGACTTCAGGAGACTATGAAAGTATGAAAGAGCCAACAGGTTCATCTGGGCCAGAATTGATGTTTTTCTGCAATGACGATTGGAATCGGCTTGAAATGGCATTGTGATATTACAATCAGCTTGTCATGTGTCTTGGAAACTGGACTCTCTGGACAGGAAAGGTTTTCAACAGCTTATGTATTTTTGCTCCTACAGTAGCAAGGAAAATCCTCTCCGATCTGTTTGGCATTGAAAAAAGCTTCAAGACGATTACCATAACCAGAAAAATGCTCAACAGACTCATGATATGAAACTATCTGACCTTATATTGCCATCTTGTATCCAAAGAAATCCTTGTTGCCTGTTTTTTGCCCTGATAAAATGTTTTAAATACAGTGCTAAAAATCCAATAGGACAAGAGGATGATACTCCTTTCATCGTCTGGTAAAACTCCTACAAAATTTAATGCAAAGTGACAATGATAGTCCTACAAAATTTAATGCACAGTTCCACATCCTTGGTCCTTGTTAATCGTTGCCTGCATTGGCAAATCGCCTTGGATTTTTCGTAAAATGATATAATGATAGTGCACTTTGACTGCTTTGTGCTTTAAAGCTTTACTGTAAAACTTAACTGCCACAACAGTGTCACTGTCAAATACAACTTTGTGGTCCAGAATATGGCGACCAACTCCAAGTGAGACTGACTATGACATAGAAAGCAGGATGCTTTATCCAGTGTCTTCTTCAAATCAATGGTGACAAACTGTGGAAGACTGTGGTCACCAACGTCCTTCAGAAATATGGTACTTATCGAGGGAGCAAGAGGTGACAAACCCTTATGTTGCTACCACCTTGGCTACCCATGGAGGTTATGCATCACTTGACCAAGTTCACAGTCTAGCCAAGTCTATGGCTAAAACACAAGGAAAAACTCACAGTTGCTAGGTTTGCTATGTATAAGTTTATGTTTTTCCATTACTGTAGAGCTGAAAGCATTTAAAGTTTCTGATGTTGAGAAACTTTTGCAAGATGAAGATCTTGAAAAGGCTACTCCAGGTAAAAGTTAAATTTTCACTAGTTTTTAGTATGAAGTAATCTACTTTTATCCCAAACATTATATCAGAGCAAAAGGTTTAGTATCATATTTATTGTTTTTGTTGTTATAAATTTGTTTTAATGTTTTTATGAATGTTGATATTTACTTTACTAGTACAACACTTCTAGTAATAAATATTCTTGAAATCATCAGTTTGCTAATCACACAATATGAAGCAAATAAACACATAAAACTACCTCTGTGATCCATACATATGATTACAAGCACCACTGCTCACAAAGACATCAATTAAGTTAATATTCCCCATATAAAAGAACATCACTGCAATTATCTTTTCAGTGCAAGACAAGATAGAACTGCCAAACTGTTTCCAGTTCAGTCTAAAGATATACATACTTATGCTGTCAATTGCATAAACCTGGCAACACTATTTAAAAATTACTTTCAAAATAAATTAAAAAATTCCAAAGACATCTTGTCACGAACAAATTAGTGCAACAGAGGGAAAATCAAACACAACAATGAAAGCACACTAAAAGTCCACATAGCCATGAACCACTGATGTAATCCTAATATTTCAATAAATATTAACTAAAAATAATCCCTTTAATGTGTAAAAGACTGTTGCCAATGTTTATATCTAGCAATAAGTCGCCACAAATATTTACTCATAAAAGTAAAAAAAAGAAAAAGAAAATGGTAGCAGTGGCGTGTTGTTCGTTTACCCCACATTAAACACAACAGCAACCATTTACAAATTTGCCTTCATTATTAATTCTTTTCTATCTCCCCTACTTGATCATGCCAATAATAAAGCTTATCCACTTATGACTTCTTATAGCCTCTCCTAGTAAAATCACCAAAAACTCCATTACTGTCAATATGTATTAGTCCTCAGTCCTTGCAGTTGCTTTTATGGAGATTTTTTCTTGGAGACTTGGCAATCCTTTAGTCTTGATTTATCTCCATATGGCTGTTGATCAACCAACCTTATACTAACCAAAGGTATTTCTCTTTTTCATCCTGAATCCGACATTACTGATATATTTGACAATTTGTAGGTCTTAATTGTTTCCACATAAATGGCATAGGAGGTATTAGTCTGTTTCTCATGTTGATATAAGTATAGATCCACTTGTGTTGAGCTGCTGCTTGGCATAGGTTGGATCTGTGATATTTTCCATAATGGCTTCTTTAGGGCTTGTTTATTTGAATAACACTTTTGAAATTTAAATTTGACTTCTTGAAAGATTGATATTGCAACACATTTAAAGTGCTTCATCTTTGATGCAGAATTTCCACGGCCAATGTCATTAACATACAAGTCATATGGTATTTTGTCAAAGATAGCCGGTATCCTGTGATATTCCCAGTATGGGTGGCTCCAAGTATTAGTGGTGATGGGGCAGGACCAAACAGCATATACTAAACCTAAAGGTTTCTATCTCATAGCTTGCACTTCCCCTGAGCTAGTGAAAAGAGGGAATGTCTCTTTCTTTTCCCTTTATCCTGGTAATGGAAAGAGGCCTGCTTCATGTCTGGTATTAGGGGAACAGGTTACTTGTGAACATATTCCATATCAGATTTTCAAGTGGTGGACTGAGGTCTTGGAAGTTGTACAAGCAAGAACTCTTCACTTAGCTTTGTGCAAGCATCACAAAGGATACAGACTGACTCACAGCCCACATGTTTGCATTGTATTTATGATTCCTTGCTAATGGGCTGCTTAGTTACTCACCCAATTATTCCTTCCTCTAACTGCTCCTTGTTCTTTCCAATGTTTTGCTAAAACAGTGTAGTATATCTTCTTAATCTCCTCAGCAACATTCACAAGCTAATAAAGCTTACGGCTGTATTGCTCTGTAATGGTGGTTGATCCCCTGTCCTTGTTAACCATTCCAGTTACTTTTTGACTTCTATGAATTCAGTATGCCTGACCCCAGTAGGGCTATCTTTAAGGTCCATCACTTCCAGATAGCGCAACTGCTTATAATCAGCAGCATAAGACAAATCTGTGACTATATGTCATATTGAAGAGACATTATGATCTGTCCTAAGTTGTAAATTCTGTAAAAATGTGTTCAGTTGGTAGCAACGTCCAAGGATGTGGTGAAAAAATTACATACTCAGGTTGATTTGTATGAAGACCGTTAAGTTCATAAGATTGTATCACCTCTACCTAAATGATCTGTAGAATCTTTTTGTGGTACAAAACTTGCAAATTCTCTTGACAATTACGACATTTCACTAGCATACATAGAAACTTTTTTGGTTTGACATTTTTCAAGGTAAGAACTATCAGAAGTAATCCTTTTTTTACTCATTTTCTCATTGTCTTTTTTCTTTATCGTTTATGATTAGCTAGTTTTGGTCCATGTTTCTTATAAAAAGGCTGCCATATGATATAGCTATACTTTCAATACAATGTTGCAAATTTTCAAGGTGATTTTAATTGATTTATATATATATATTACCTCGATGATGAAAATAAGTTTTAGAATTTTTTGAGTTAGGTGCTTCCACTCATAAATAATTTAACATAATCCTGAATTTCCAATAGGTTCATGTAAATATTTATAACAACACATATTTTTGTGTCCCTGCAGTGAAGAAATTTCCTTATAAGATGTTGAGAAGTAACGAAGAAATACTTTATATTTCTATCAACTGTACTGAAAGATTGTTGGCGGTTGTTACCAAGGAGCATGATAGCCTTGTTCTTGGTATCCTTAATGTTAGTGCATTCTTTGATCAGGTATGTATATTCAATCATATATGTTTGGTTCAGCTGCAGTGTGCCTTGCTTCATTACTTACATTGCTATTAATTTATTGCTAGACCTATTTCTATCTGTAGTAAAGTAAAAACACATTTTATATAATTTTTTCTGGTATTTTCACTTACTTAATCCCTTTGTTGTTACAATAAATGACCACTTGAGGTGTTATGACATGGCACAACAATCTTTACCTCAAATTTAAAGAAGTGGTAGTCGATTTTATAGCTTGTATCCTGGATTGTAGACCTTGTAGGATCTCATGTACTAGAGGGTCTTATTTTAAAGCTATTGTTTGTTAGTGATAACTTGTTATTATTCAATACCATTAAGGAAATAGAGACATATGTGAATGGAATATGAAAGATGTATCTTTACTGTCTTTTTTGGAAGATAATAATCCATTGAAATTCTAAATTATTATCCTTATAAACCCCTATCTCTGTTGTCAGTACCCAATCTTTATCATTTTAATAATAAGGAAACTATTTGTTAGTAAATATCAAAGGAAGAAAAGTCTTTATAGTGTTTTAATAAATTCAATAGGAAGTAGGAACTGTGTAGAAAGTTACTGAATTTTGTCATAATTTTGCTTTGCTGCATATTATCTTGTCACCACTTTCTAGGATACTATGAACACAGCAGGTGTTATTTGCATTGAAGGGTTGTCATTTTATGCTCTGTCTTTGGACGTTTAGCTAGAAAATGGACTTTTTTACATCTGATTGTATAAAGGATTATATTCAATTTAACATTAAGCATAACTAATCTGATATGATAAAGAATGAGCATGTATGGGTATTTTCAAATGTTTAACTGGCATTTTTTATTGTATGGAATTAATTTTCTTCTTGCAACTCAGAGATGCTACTTGTTATTTGTTTTTATTCTTGTGTTATCTGTTTTTATTGTTGTGTTATCTGTTTTTTTTGTTGTGCTTTCTGTTTTTATTGTTGTGTTATCTGTTTTTATTGTTATGTTATCTGTTTTTATTGTTGTGTTATCTGTTTTTATTGTTGTATTATTTAGACTGAAGTTGTATTGAGTACAAAGTTCGTCTTATCACAAGAGAAAGGTATTTACAACTCCAACCCATTCTTATAACTATTTAGGCAATTGTTGTGTCATATAATTCAATTTTTATGACATGATAATGATATTATTTTAATTATCTTAAGAAGATACAATGTTAAGTTAGTAGCAAGACAGTATGGTAATAGCATTGAAATGATTGGGTATAATTTCAATTTAGGTTAGCATTCTGATCTTTTGAGATCCATAACTGAGCTTTTTCAAAACGTGGCTATATGCAGCACATAAGGTTAACTAGGTATCATATTCCTATGTTTTTAAAATGTAATCAATATTACTGCTATTGACAGACTTTATCCTTCAGTTTTATTTGTTTATTAATGATTCCAATCATTTAAACAAAGTTGCAGCTATTTGCAGGTGGCTTAATATAATGGATGTACTGTTAGTGCTGTGATTTTTGTTATTACGTTGTTACGCTGTTATTATTTGTAGATATGTTTGTAAAAAACATGTATTGGCATCCAGCAAGCCCTGATCTGATGGCCATTTGCTTGTCAAATGGCAAGGTGTTCCTGTTAGAGTTAAAAGAAAATGAGTTTGTAAATGCTGGAAACTGGAATGGAGAAATGCCAATAAGTGCAAGTAAGTTTTAATCTATTGTTTTGGTTTTGTTCCATTTTTATTTATGAAATAAGTGATCTAACGTGACCAGAACACAAAGGAGAGACGTGCTGAACTTCAAGATGCATTTATCAAAGGTGTTAGCTCTGAGTTTTGGCACTTTTAAAATTCCCAGTGGCCTTAAACGATCTGCTGTCTATATGTACCAGAGGTAACGATCCGTTAGTAAGCGCAAACTGTATAAGTTTGTATCATCAAGGTAAGTCTGCTTACGTTTGTGTGAGTCACCGCTGAGCAATAGTCAATAGAAGACATTTTCTGTTGACTATGGCGGAGCAGTCCGAATGAGGGTGCGTGTGATAAACATTTACCCGTGAGCACAATTTGATTTCTATGAAACTCGGATACTTTTGAACAGCGGTAATGAAGCGATAGACAAAACAGATATGCGTAGAGAGCGGACGAAAACAACCAAAACACAAGTGCTCCCTTTTAGCAAGCACGCTCCTTCGCCGCTCGCAATTAAGGTACAAAGTTTTTATCTTTTGAGAGCAAATTTTCTTTAAAATGGAAACCAGACATTTCCATCAATTTGATTTGGAAAGAAGATGTACCAGTGAACATATAGAATAAATCAAGGGTAAAAGGGAAAAGATGCGCAGGTGATTAAAGGGAGAAGCAACAAGAATGTCCTTTTCCCATTATCTTCCATATTATTTCCATATTTCTGGTAGGAGAGCTTGCCAGTCCTATTCTTTGCTCACTCTTTAGACCCAGTAATGTTAGTGCCCGTGTTACGGACTTTCAGGGGATGGAATGCTGAGTGGATCCATGACACTTGCATGGTAATTGAACCCTAGTCTTTGGGAGCAAAGCCATTTCTTCTTGGCAGTTGCGTTGTCAAAGTAAGAATGGAAATTGAGACAATGATATTAATTGGAGAAATGTACAGTACATCAAGCAGGATTTGAGCTCAAACCCTTGCTTTACTGCGCTGAAGGAACTCAACTTGGCATTTCACTACTTGCCTACAGAACGCCTTTATTACTTTATTGTATTTGATCAAATCGTGCTTGAATTTGTCCAATGGAGGCTTCATTTTGCTCTAATTAACAAATTGACCACCTTTCTCTTTTCTTTTCTTTTCTTTTCTTTGAAAGGTTTTTTAGTAAATTATGTTGTCTCCACAGAATTAGCTCTGGTTCATGTCGTGGGCTCGACGCCCAGACCAGTCATACCGAAAATTTCAAGATTGGTATTCATTGCTTCTCTGCTTACCACTTACGGAAAATAGTATGGAAGCTAAAACATGGTGCTGGCTGCGTACAAGTCTTTCACTGCAGCATTTCCTCTGTATCTACAACTGTGTGGTCCAAGGGCAAAGAAAAATGGAGGTGCCATTATGCACCAAATAGTATAGGAAGGAATACAATATAACATAACTGTCCTTTCGACGAAGAGAGTGATCCATCTGCGAATTTTCGACCTACAAGGCCTTATTCATGCGACATAATGGGAAGGAAATGGGAAAGGTTTTAATTTAAACAATAAAATTTTGTAACAAAAATGTTTGGTTTGTTGTTTAATATCGGCTTGTGATGAATGAATGTCTTTGGCTCCACACGTGAAGTTGATAACGGTCTAGCTACTCTGCACAAATTCTTGGTTTTCAAAGCGCACTTGATCTTCTGACTGCCGACTTAGGAGTTTACATCATAGAGTTGTGAATTCGTTCTTCCGGCTTTTGATCAGATGATCAAATTAAGGAAACTATTTGGATATTCCCTAACTCTGGCGTGGGAATCAGCTACGTTCAGTAATCATTTTGATTCGAAAAGAAAAAAATTGATATTACTAATAACTGCCTTGTTTTGTAGGGTTTTCATGTTTTCTGTTATCTGGAAACGTTTTCGATATTAGATCTCCAAATTTTCTGAATAACGCTATCGTTTTCTCGTTAATAGTACGCTGGAGTGCCAAGGGGAAGTCTTTAGTGCTTGGACAAGAAGATGGGAAATTATTGAAATGTGACAGGGTAAGGGAGGTTTTTTGAATATTGCGAGCTCTTCTATCGATATGTGGCAACTACACCGTATTTCTCGGCAGATAAGTCGAGTTTTTAGGTTCGTGAATTACATTTAGAAAGTAGACCTCAACGCCAGTGATATATTTTTTGAAAATGAATAGAATAATTTTTCAACTTATAGCAACGAGAATTATTTTTATTAATTCCCTTAATAAGATATTGAGCGTTCGCAATGAATGAGAGCGATTTCTGTGGGTCGCCTGGTATTGCCAAAAGTCATGCATTTTCAACCAAAAATTTATGGGTCGGCTTATACGCCGAGAACTAAAGTAGTCTGTTTGAGTATAAATAGTGTAAATAGGCTTGTAATCTTTAACTCGTAAGCAAGCAGTTTATACCCTGTTCAAACATCATATACATATTTGCGATGTGATAAGAAGAGCGACTGGTTGTTGATGCCGTTGGCTGTTGCTATGACGTTATCGACTTCTGGATTCCTTGTTTGGGTCGATATATAGTGGTATTTTAATAAGGCTTCAATGACGAGGCGACATATGAAGCCGGTGGCATTGCACAACGTATGTGGAACGCGAATTCAACTTGGATATGTATCAAGAGCTGAAATTGATACTTTGGCAGTGTGTATTTAAAAGTTTTGAATTTTTAGAAGCTGATTGTAGCTGAATTAAGTCTTCGTGTAGACACGAAATAGAGTGAGCTTTGTCAATAGTATGCTTGTGTTCCCTTGTATGTTTTTGTTCTATATTATCTTCATTCTACTTTATGCACGTGGTCATTGAAGAGTCTAGAATGCAAAAAGGAAGTACCGCTACCGGATATGTTTGAAGGTGCCCCACATAAAGGTAAGGCAAACCACATCATAACGCTTTTCTTGCATCTATGCTGTAAGTACCGTGGTATTGGATTCCAGGCTCCATCCATTGTTGTAATGGCTGCATGCTTAACATAAACATTCTCTAGTAACTGCGAATCTACGATCTGACATGAGCTGGTCAAAGGCCTGATTCACTATCCTCACAATTGCACTGTTAGATACAGGATTGATCATAAGCTATGTAGAGATTGTTGGCCTTTCATTGTATGGTAGGCATCTTCTAAACTATTGACTATGCTTCAAGCTCCTTGTATTGCAGTTTGAACTTACTTAAGTTGCCCTTTAAAGAGGAACCCTATCCATATGCGAATTTTCGTCCTGCAAGGTTTTAGCCAAGAGACGGAATCTTGCACACACAGCATATAATGCCTGTTCTTTTGGATTTAGAGTTTAAGACCTCAAGTATGTTTCTTGTAGCTTTCAAATCGTTCATGTAGTGTTTAAGAAATGAACTCATTTGCCCTTTTCAGTTCATCATATACACTGGATCTCTACATTTGTCCTCGCCGTAACCTACAAAGGTCTGGAAAGTGACAGTGATCCTGAGTTTGTTATAATTACATCGCAGGTAACAATTTGATTGCTTGGGTATACATTTTGTATTTACGACAATGGCTGCTATTTAGCCTAAGATATGTATCTGACTGTAAAATATGTGTTTATGTGTCAGTCGTACTTTTTTCCTTTGCGGTAACGGCTGTTGATCTACCGATTGCTTTGGAAAACTAGTTTTTGCAATTTCTATAATCGCTTTGAATATTTGAATACCTTTTCCAACGACCCCTCCCGCCCCCCGTCTACATTATTTTTGAAATAGTTTCGTTGTGGTGCATTTCCTCTATTTATCTATTATTTACTGTTGGGTGTAAGCAAAAGCAAGACTTCTTTTCCAAGTAACTTCGTTCTGAACAATGCCCTAGGGTAGTTTCCAAATGACGTCAAGCATCAAAGTTTCTCATTCGTCACCATTCTCTTGAATAGTTTTCCTTCATTCATCTACACTTATCTTTCCCATTGTCATGCGTAGCTGGTACCTTTTTAAAATCAGCCATTGTTTATTTTGTGCAGCTGATTAAGTTATAGTGCGACAAAATTTAAAAATCTGTCAATCTACCGCCCATTTAAAGAGGATAACTATCCGTCTGCGAATTTTCTACCTCCCTCTCCTTCTTGTACTGGCTTGTCCTTGTGCAAGGGTTCGACGGTGCGGATTCGTCTCCTCCACTCCCTAATGTCCTGTCTCGAACTCTCTCTCTCTGCGAATTTTCGATCCACAAGACTTTAAATGCGCATCAGAATAAAGGGTAGATGTTTTATAAGTCATTTTTATGTACATACAAGGTAAGATAAACAATCAAGGTGGTATTGGTAAAATTAAATGCCATTATTCTCAAGTACGAATCATAAGTGAGAAAATGTCACAAATAGTATATACGGATATGCATAACCCAGATGAGTCTGAATGCAAGCAATTATATTGCTTGACATTAAGTAACTGTGTTTTACCTCAGCAATTTTTTCATTAGCATGCATCTCTGTTGTTGGTTTATTGTTTGATTATGTACTTTGACTGTATTTCTTGCTTTACTATTTCTTCAGTGGGTCTCTTGGGTTCGATTGTCTTGTTTATTTTTGATTTCCCTTTTTTTGAATCTCGGTTTCACTTTTGCAGAAAGATGGCCCGACGCATTTCCAGAATTTTGGAGATATCTATTTCGGATTTAATGAGGGAAGAATGCAGAATTTTTACAGCTGTGACGTTCCTGATTGGTAAGTCGGGTCAAAGTATCAATCCTCAATTACGTACAAACAACGGTGGTATTCCCTGAATTGTAAAATAGATTCTGATTAATTGAAATAACTTTGACTAAAGAATTGAAATAACGGTTTGATGAGAATAGTAGAAATTCTCTTGCAAAGTGGCGATCAAACTCAAGTTTATCTGGTACTTGTAGAGCGAGCTACTTAGCATTCCCGTTTATGTTAGAACATGGTTGACAAAATTCGTACTTGATGTAAATTTAAATGAGGACGGAAATAAGGAAGGCAATGATTGTTAACCAGTGAATATTTAAGAAGTTGAACGGAAACTCTATTTCTTGTTTGAATACACAGTCAAAGGTAGAATACAATTTCTTATTTAACATTCCTTTTGGCTAGCAAAACGAGGTATCTGCGTCATTTGTACAAAATCAGATTGAAAGATAATGCCTGCAGGTAATTAAAACGAGCAAACAGGAAACACTTGTATCCTCTACTGGGTCATTGACTCTCTTGAGTCAAAACGTTATTAGAATAACAGAGTTGTACCTTGACTGCCTATCTGGAGACGAAAACTAGCTATTTTTTAACTTTCCATCAGGAAGGCATTAGTCATCGACATAATTTTTTAAACGTTTTGGACGTGATATGCTATAAAAAGCCAAATTGGTCATCAAGCATGTATGTGATTTGTACGCCATTATAAGAGCAGTTTGGCAAGAATCATCAGTTAATACTGATTTAACATATAATTGCATAAATTTGTAGCCAAACCTAAAACCTCAGAAAAAGCTTATCATTCGTGACATGATCAACTTCAATCATCCGCTGCTTCCACTTGGTCGACAAAGAATAGGATCGTCAAAAACTATAACTGCCTTTTGTTTATTTGGCCTATGGTCACAAGGGCGTAGATACAGAAATGGCCATAATAATTGAAGATTGCGCCTTGCCAAAGAAATGGCTTTCCTATTTGTTGTGGTCTCACAATTTCTACACCAGTCGTCGTGTTCATAAGCTTAGCCAGTGCTCTGATTCACAAGAGTAGGAATGTTTATGTTGAAATGTTCTGTGTCTTTTAGGAACATCGTTTTCTGTGCATCAAGTACCTCATTCTTAACGGTTGTCATAGGATTTGTGGATGGAAAGGTAATTGTTACTTTTTATACTATGTCTTAAAATCCCATGAATTGATTACATATGAAGGCTATGATTCTATGGGATACTGCAATTGCACTTGCTACTTTTTGTCACGGGCACCAAACAAACAGTGTTCTCCCTGGGAAAAAATTTGTGCGTAGCGGCATCCTGACAAGAAGTGCGCTGTGTTTTGAAGTGGCATGAGTGTCCAGTCTGATGTGGCTTTTTGTAAAGCACATTCGCTGGTTGTTTGATGTTTGTCATGCAGCTGTCGACGATGCCATTCAAAACCTGGTTCTGTTTGCATAGCGGTGTGTTTGTGGGGCATAGCGTTAGGGGTGGAAGCGTAGCGGTATATGAGAGCAGCGTAGCGGACCCCACGCAAAAACGCTCCAGGGAGAACACTGAACAAAACTGAATGAGCAGTGGACAAAAGCTTTCAAAATGTAAGTCTCAATTGACCCTGACATTGCCTTGATAAAGGCATCCTGGTAACAAAAGTTGAAAACAAAGCAGCTGTTCCTCGGCTTGATACCAACAAAAGCTGGTCAACATTGACTAAACCAGCGGGTAACATGACCATCCACTTAGAAGAACACCTTTAGTGGACGATAAAAGATTAAATGGTGCTCTTTAACGAAAGGAAGGCAACGAGTTTTCTCCCTTCCTTGTTCTTATTCTTCTTTCTTCCAATTTGTTAGTCCTTTATGATGAATATCCTTAAGCTTACTTCTGTTCTTCATAGAAGACAACACTACGTTTGTCCATCTTAAACTCGTACAAGCCGCAATAAAACATTACAGGTACAAAATACATGCTGCGTGTAAGCGTACTCATCAATTTACTTGGTATAGAGTAAACTGCCGGTGATCGGTGAAAACCGGTAGAAATCGAAACAAACCAGTAGGGAAAATTTGAAATATTTGGAAAAGGTAGCGGGAAGAACTCGAAATGAGAAGTAAAGTTTATTTTGGAGTAATTTTTATTGATTTTGACGCTAATTTTAGTTCCGAAACTCGTCAAAAACAGCAATTCTGAGACATGCAAAGGCGCAAAGATGAAACGTTTGGGTACTTAAGGATTTGTGTTGTTGAAAAGATAATCTATTTTGACATTCTGAAATGGAGAAAAACCCCGGTGATCCAAAATTTGCATATTTCAACCTTTGAACTTCATGAGTGGTTAATTTATTAGCTATGTAGATCTGTGGGAAGGACGTAAGATTTGCAATTTGGAGACCTTAATTTGAAGTTCAGAAGTGGTACACAAATTTAAGTTTACCTTTGCTCTTACCTCTGCTTTTGTTTCCGCGCTTCTGCCCTCTGCCTGCGTCTTTTCTTTATTTTGCTTTTTCTTTTCCCTTCTCATTCTTTTCAAATTTCTACATTTGTGCCCATTGCCCAGTTGTTTCGCTTCAATTGTTTTTGGTGCTTTCTTGTTTTGCATTTTCTTGCTCGACAGCGCCCGGTGTTTATCGTTGCAATCCCTCTCATTATGATTTTAACACATTTTATGCACGCACTGTCAACTGTCTTTGCTGTCCCTCTGCTGATACTCTCTTTATTGAATACTGGTTAGACATTGTCACCCCATCATCTATGATTCAAATTATGTTCTTAATTTATTTAATCTTGCCCCTTCTTTCGAAGGCCACGTTCTGTGTCACCTTCAAGTATAATTCTTGAGGATTACTAGTCAAAGTAGCTGGAGAATCCAGCTTAGTTTTATTAGGCGTTGATATGTTTTAGTGGAAATGATAAGTTCAACCCACGTAGGCGACAAGGTCGCTTAATGGCGTCAGGAAGGAAAGCAGAGCTTCCCAAGGTGATTCAAGTGATTAGAGCGCAAAACCTTGATGCAGAAGAGCGTGTGTTAAGTGATAAGTTCGAACCCACTTAGGCGAAAAGGTCGCTTAATGGCGTCAGGAAGGAAAGCAGAGCTTCCCAAGGTGATTCAGATGATTAGAGCGCAAGACCTGGATGCAGAAGAGCGTTTTTTAAGTGATAAGTTCGAACCCACTTAGGCGAAAAGGTCGCTTAATGACGTCAGGAAGGAAAGCAGAGCTTCCCAAGGTGATTCAAATGATTAGAGCGCAAAAAACCTTGATGCAGAAGTGCGTGTGTTAAGTGATAAGTTCGAACCCACTTAGGCGAAAAGATCGCTTAATGGCGTCAGGAAGGAAAGCAGAGCTT
>JANTCA010036207.1:0-20491 GCA_024741275.1 Chironex yamaguchii
TTAGCAAATTTTCATAACTCGTTGCTTTTGCTTTCCCTTCGCATCTGAGCATACATGGGACTCAAATGGGCACCCTATAAGGGGAAGGCAAATAATGACCATAACGACTTTTGGAGGAGAAAAAATGGACTATACAATATGAAATTTTTCCACAAGAAAAATGCGTAGGCAGAATTTTGTTTCCCCCAACCCCAAAAAGGGAGGTGGTGAGTCCCATCCATTCTACCCAGGGTCTAATCCGATGTGTTATTGCAATTTTATGAGCCAAGGGGAGGACTGAGCTATCAGTTCTGGCCCAGAGGGGGGAAGTGAAAATAAAGGTTGAGAAGCACTGGGCTAGACCTTTTTCAGTTTTCGACCTCTGGCAATTCTGCGTGTTTATTGCGCTGAGACCTACCCGAAAAGGTAAAAATCGCTGTAAAATCACTATATAGCGGAAGCCAAGTGGATTTGCAGCGGTTTTTGTTACATACATTTTCTTGCAAATATTGTGCGAAACGTCTTACTATGCCTTTGACATTTTCTCAATTTTCTCGCAACTGTGTGTGATCATGGCGCTAATGCTATCTGAGGATGTAATAATCTCCGTAAAAGCACTACATTGTGGAAGCCAATTGCATTTAGAGCTGCATTGGCCCCGGATTTTCTCTTGTCCAAATTGAGCAAAAACGCCTCACTTTAGGCTTGGCATCTGTTCAGATTTTGGTGATGATACATACATAAGCAGGTAACAGTCGCTTTATGAGCGCTATATAGCGGATGTCCAGCCTAAATTGAATTTCAATCGCCACATTTCCTTTTTTCCCCAACTACTGCAACGCCACCTATAGCCTTTGAGTTTTTCTTGGTTTTAGCCTCTACAAAGTGCTGAGTATTTATGGCACTGATACCTGTTTGAAAACGTGGCAATCGCCGTCAAAGAAGTACATAGTGGACGACAAGTGGATTTAGAGCGGTTTGGTCTAAGGATTTTTTCTTGTTCAAATTCTGCTAAAAACGCCTTACTATAGCTTGGACATTTTTCCAGTTTTCCACCTTTCGTAATTTCGTGTTTATGGCTAAGGTACCTATCTGAAATGATAGCAATGGCCGTTACCGGAGTAGACGCAAAGTGGACTTAGAGAGGATCTTGGCACGGATTGTCAAATTGTGCAAGAACGCCTTGCCAATAGCCTTGACACTCTTATAGATTTCGGCCTCTCCTAAGAGACATGGGTTTAGGGTACTGACACGTACATAACAGGCATCAGTCGTCATCACAGCATTATACAATGGATGCCAGGCTTATACAGAGCTGTTTTGGTAACAGTTTTTCTCTTGCCAAAAATGGCTAAAGAATGCCCCACTGTAGCCTAAGACATTTTTGCAGTTTTAAGCCTCTCGTAATTGTGTATGTTCGTGGTGTTGACACCTATCTAAACAGGCAGTAATCGCCATCGCAGCACTATATAGCGAAAATAAACCCTTGTCAAAAGGTTTTTGTCTTTGACAAATTGTGCAAAAGGCCTTATTTCATCCTTAACATATATTCAGTTTTTGGCTTCCACTTAATGCTCTCGATGTATGGAGCTGATACCTATCTAAACAAACAAGAATCAGAATTGAACAACAATATTGAGGACGCACCATATAGAGGGGCGCCACGCTTCTATAGTATATAAAGCTGTTTTTCCCCCGTTGTACTTGCCCAATAGTGCTAAGAAGGCTTACTATGGCCTTGACATATACTCACTTTTGGGCTTCCACTATATGGTGTCGGTTTGTGGCGCTGAATTCGGTCCTTGCCAAGGTTGGACCGAAGAGGCTACCCATTGCCACAAAAGGCGAGGCAAGGGAATTTTGTCAAATTAGAAAGAGCACAAACGATAGTTGTAATTGTCATTACCGATCTCAATGAACATTGATTCCACAATTACTGAGAAATTAAAGGCATCCTGCGACATTAATAATGTGGAAAAGCAACATCATTGATACGTTCGTACCAAAAAACAACTACTCAGTCCTTCCGTACGAGAGCTAGTGCTTATCTGTGAAGGCAAAGGTGTTCAAACGTGCAATATTACCCAAGAATTGCAGCGCTAAACCGGCACCACAGTGTTTGTAGTGGTAACACGAACAGACGAAGTTTGCAGTGACGACGAAATCGAGCAAACCACTAATGCAAGTGAGCTTGAAGAAAATACACCAATTATCAACATATTTGAGATGCTACAAAATAGTGCATTTATGGAAGTTGAGGACAAGAGAAGTGTTGATGACTGCCTGAATGTATTCTTATTTGAAGTTGTATAAGTAATAAAAGTGTTGAACTACACATTTGCTTCCTTTGAAAGTTATAATTCGATTGTTTGTTGTGTTTGTGATTCGGACATGAAAAGTGTGTGTGTGTGAGGGGGGGGGGGCGTGGTTGTCATGCAAGATCTAAACGCCTTGATGTTGGGTTGGAGGGGGTAACAATTTTAAGACAAATTCCGCCAAGGGGGAGGGAGGGTGAAGAATAGTCATAAATGTAAGGTCTTTAACAAAAAATAAATCCAAGCCCACAGTACAAGGATTTTTGCCAAAGTTGTAACAGTACGAAGAATTTTAGGCATTCCTTGGTTCACAGGCTTTAAAAAGCCATGACCTCTTTGTCAATGGAAACAGCAAGGCAATAGTACAGGGACGTTTTGGCAGAGGTGCAATTTGAGGCATTTAAGGCCGTTCTGGCTGAAAATAAACACTGCCTGTTTGGGTTTAGATAGGATAGAAAAACAAGGTATACGGATTCTTAAGAGTTAATGAAGATTGCCAAAGATTTGTCATTAAGCTGGGGAATTCGCAGGTATTTTGTGGTGGATTTATGGCAGAAAATAAACTGTTGCTTGTCATAGTCCAAAAGGGAGGAAAAATAGGTAGTGCAGGGATCTGTGCCAAAGAGCATAAACAATGCTTGTAATTGTTATCGTCGATCCCAGCATTGTTGGTCAAACGTCTATGATAATTCTTAAAAGTCACAAATGTATAACCCCTATCATGATAAATACGCGAGTTGTACATGCTTACAAGATTATGTCATGATGTGGGGCTATATATGCCATTAGCTGTACTTATAAATGCCAAAATCAAATCCTAAAAGTGGCACCAAAGTATCTAAACTTCATGCCTTGCAGGGGAAGAGTGTCATAAATGTTTATGTTCGTTTGCTGCTACTGTAAATGACTAATTACTGAGATAGCCCCACTTATGACTTCCTCCAGGCTCAGACATTTGTGAACTGTACTTTTCCGAAAGTAATCATCAACGAACTGAGTTGACCATATTGTTGAACAAAGGGTTATCGAGGCTGCCTAGACTGCTCCAGTGTTCTGATGACTTTCTTATCAGTTTAAGTAGTAGATTGCCATGGAAATTTGACAGAAGGCTGGAAAACGCTAACATACTGTAGCACAGTGTCTGCGACACAGAAATGTCCTGTCTTTGTATCTACAACTGTTTTAGGTTGTGGTGAGATGTGAAGGTATTTCAGATCATTTTCCATGATCAGTGATACGAAGTCCATGAGAAATCTCCAAGCAGCTTGCACATTAGCACATGGGCAGTATTCAAACTAAAGACAAAAGGAAACGAGACCCAACGTACAAACATGAAGGCTTTGCAGAAAAAGGCGAAAAGGATACAAGCCAACATAAATGCTCTTCTTACTACCCAGTAACTGTTTTTATGGTTGCGGTGAGCACCATTGTTAGCATTCAAAACGCTAGCCCAACTATTGACAAGTTCCAACATAACTTGTCATTATTCTCTTAGAAATCCATAACTAGAATGTGCTTAATGACCCTGTTCATTCCCATTTGGTATCTCTCATGTACATTTCTGTATATATATGTCTTTGCGTATTTTTTCCTCGCATCAATGCTTGTTCTCTGTTATACTTACTACATGTCTCTACTTATTTTTCCTTGCCTCATTTACAAATACTTCACCTTTCAGTTACATTATCATTCATATTTGCTAACAATCACTACTTGCTTATACTGATATGATACATATACCTCGAATGATTCCTCCCTTCTCATTTACGTCCTTGTATTGTCTACCCGATCAAAATTCGTGATATGCTTACATTATCACCTTTACTCTTAAACCACCATTATTACATGTCTTCTCCCTTTCCTTCTAATGATAACCTAACATCTTTTTTCCTTTCACTTACAATTTTTTTCTCTCCCCATACCTTTGCCCTTCTTCTTTCTATCATGTTTCTTAACTTTCCACAATTTCCACTAACATTTTGCATGCAATTTATTGCCCTTCACTTTCCTCATCTTGCTTATGTGTTCTCTACAATAGATGCTGATAATGCCACATATTTATTTCTCTGACATACAACATGTCCTCTGATTTGTTTCCCACGCTTTGTCTACTATGTTTCTAGCGAAACTTGAAAATCGTCTGCAAATTTGCGATACTGCGCTAAAAACATATTTAAACCCTTTTTTTGTCTGACACTCTTCAGAGTATGAATCATTAGAAAGGGAAGTATAGACATATGGCAACCTTTTTATAAAAACATGGACCGAAACTAGACAAACATAAACAAGAAATAAAAAAGACAAAATAAAAACGAAAAAACAAAGCACGGTTTGAAAAGTTCGAGTGAAATGAATAAAACATCACTACCTACAGAGTCCTGGTTTTCTTGTTTTAATGCAGGAAAAAGGACGATCTACAATAAGTTAAAAAAGTGTTGGACCCCAAGGAAAAAAAACAGGAAATTGGGCCTAGCCTCCCCCTCCCCCCTGTCAATGTTGGTGGTACATTAAATGACTTCTACTATGATGACAAATAAAAAAAACGTGGAACTATCTTCGATCAACATTGACAGGGGGGAGGCTAGGCCCAATTTCCTGTTTTTTTGTTTTTTTAAGTTTCATTTTTTGCGTGGGGGTCAAACCAATTTGCAACTGATTGTCTGAAAGTTTGTGTTTTCAGTTACGATCCTGCTCTTGTTCCATTTTACCTATTTCAGCGATATTTTTAGTGTAACAAGGGAGATGGTCTACATTATGGATTTTATGAGAAAGACTAGTTTTATCATTGCCTAAGGGACTGACGGATTGCTGAAGTTGCTCATATTTTGGAAAATTTTGGATTGTTGATAAGTTAGAAAATGTTGCCTTCTCTCGTCTTTGACAAGGCTGTGGGCCATATTCTTTTCTCCCTTATAAGATGCATTTGACTTGTTTTAGAAAGCCATTAAATATTTCTGGTTGACGCACTTATAAATACAAGCCGGCCGTTGTTGCAGAGAGATTATTCTTTTGTTGCATTGCTTCATTTACTGTGAATTACCAGTTTGCATACGTGCCAAAGATATGTTAGATTGTGACGGATTGCTAAACATTGATCTTGGTAGAAAGGACGATACAACTAAAATGCTCTAACAAATTGAATGTTTCTGTGCCAAAGCATGCCCGCCAAAATAGACGGACAATTGTTGTAAAACATTTCTCTATCCCCTTACGTTAAGTGTTCTGATTATGCATCTATAGAAAGGCAAATTACGTTGACAAGTAGTGTTTCTTCATGCAGTTACATACGTTAAATTGCCCTTGAAAGTTCTACCTATGAGAAATTATACTTTACCTGTAGGTTTAGTCTCCATGAAAATAATTGCTATTTTCCTTAAGTAAATAATCATTCCTTATATATGCCCAGCTATGCCAGAAAGGGGGCTAGAAGGGGGAAGATGCTCATTTTGTCCTTTTCTATAGGTAGGAGGGGAAAATTTGTCTTTCAATTAAAGCAACACAATGCACAAAACCATTCAACGGAAATGACGAATTTATTCCATGTTAAAAACATACCATGCACCCTAAACAGTCACACCCAAAACTGGATGGCTCATTAGTTCCAAGATGCACCATGTACCTACAAGTTTCAAAGTTTAATTTAGATTCTGCCAATAAACATCATGCGATTTTTATTACTGCCTCACATAACAAAACAGCAACTGACAGCCTTTCACGAAGCTCAGGTAAAATTAACAAAACTCACCACGATTCTCACTTGGATAAGGCCATCTACCATAAAATTGATCAACAACTTTCCACTCACGTTTTAGTGATATAATTTGTAACATAATGTTCTTCCAGATATTTAATATTAATTGCAGGTTAATCATTGAAGCAATTCAATTATCACCATTTTGTCCACGAAACTTAGTTTTGGCTATTCTTAAAGAGAGATAATGATTAGGCACTTGAAACAACAACGATATCTGACCAAGAATTTAACACAGATACATCATGTACCTCTGAATAATTTATGAAACAGTTCCCAAAAATGCAGCCTACCAGCAGGAAAAACTTGCAAGAAGAAAACTCCTAATTCAGACAATCAGTTGCAAAATTATTGGACCCCAAGGAAAAAAAACAGGAAAATGAGCCTAGCCTCCCCTCTATCAATGTTGGTGTTTCTATCATGGTGACAAATAAATAAACGTGGAACAACCTTCGATCAAAATTGATGGGGGAGATCGGGTTGAAAAGTTTCATTTTTTGCGTGGGGGGTCCAACTAATTTGCAACTAATTGTAGCTATGACAATCATCCGAAAAATATCCTTACACCTTTTGACGCATTCCGAACTTTTTAGTTAGCCTATGGCAGAATCGCACGTTTTGGCAATCATTCTAGCTTTGCAAGTGCGAGATGGCCATACTTTTATTCATGTGTTCTAGCCTAGTTGTTTCTTTTCTCACTTGTTCAAATTTAACTATTCTTTTTGCTTTATTACACATACCAATGTACTTGCCAGGATATAATTAGAAATATTCTATCTACCTCACCTCTAGCACAAATCCACGAAAACTACTTCCTTGAGATACATTCCCTATCTTGACAGCAAAATCACCGAGAGAGAACTTTAATCCTCGTGCCTAAACAAACACAAAAATACACTGTAACGATCCACACAATTAGTAAGTTTGAATTTTGCTAATACACATGACACTTTAATAAAGTTAAACCTATGCAAAATACTCTGTAATTACCTATCGCGAAAAGTACTATGCATACTTGTTGAATAGGTTAATATCAACGAAATGGGATGCTTACTGGAAGCTTCAGGGTCTTTAGATTATTTCAAACCAATTTCAACAAAATTCAATTTTACATTAGCAACACTGTGGCTAGATGCAGTCACGCTTAGTGGTAAAGTGTCTTCATTGAATCTGGAAGGAATCCATTTCATTCATACAACAGACCTTGTAAACTGTAATATAATGCATCTTGGCTCGGCACTAAGAGAAAAAACTTAAATATAAGCATAACTAATACTCTAATATCTTTTTTGCCTCGATAGTGCTTAAGAACTCTTGGTTGTCAAAAACAAAAAATCATGTTATGGAAAGTACAATTTGCTGCTTCTAAGTTGGTATAGTGTAAGAGAAGTTCGAACGAGGAAAAAGGACAATCAGCTCACCTCCATTTTTCCTGACTTCCTGGCAGCAAGGAACGGTTTTAGTTTTGGTAAAAAGGAATCAAAGCCATCCTCAGCAACTAAACATGTGCCATTCTCAAGCACAGAAAATGTAAGATGTGGATATTCTGAGTGATGTACTATGAAGACTTGTTTTGGAGTTGACTCGGCTTAAGGCAATAGAGCAAAAACATTTATTAGAGGAAATGCAAATACATTTCATAAATGTGTGCAATTAACCTTGGTACCATACAGTTTAGAACAAACTGAAATCCAGTTAACAACTGTGTCATCAAAGTATTTTCTTCCAGCAAAGTAAAATTTTAACATTTTAGCATCTTCGTACCTCAAATAGTTACAAAAATAACAGGAAAAGTTAAAGAAAACTAACTGTGGCATTATGATCCTGCAGGTTTGAGAATAAGAGATAAATTGAGCAAAAAGTCCATTTCACAAAATTCTTCTTGTACTACGTATTTAGGTAGATCATCACAGGTGGTAATGATGGTATTGACAATGCATTTGTATTAGATCCTCAATCCGAGAAACGCTTAATCCACCTCCAAACTCTGAGGAGCAGGGCAACTCTCTAATTCCAGGTGTAAACAAACAAGGTGCGTGGTGACACCTTGAAGAAGGGCTTACAACAACCAAAGATTCCACATTATACCTCCCGCATTAAAATTTACAAACCTCGTACCACAGAATAGTGAATCAATGTCAGTAAATTGAACAGATCAAAACTGGTTGTAAATTTAAAGTCATTTGGCAGACACCAAAGATTAAAAGTGATCTAAATTTTTGATTTGTGTTCCTTTGACATTTAATACTGAATTCCATCAAATTTGCGAACAAAACAGCTCTGCTGCAAACTACAATACCAAACTACAAGTTTTTTACAGGGAGAAGGACATCTATTGATATAATTCTTGAGGTTTCTTACTCTCTTACAGCTCTAGTAGGGGGAGACTAATAGGGGATAACCTCGTAGTCAAGGATCCCCTTTTTCAAAAATCCTATTGACACTCACCAAGCATTTTTGAACATAAGTACCTACTAAAAACGTGTCTTCAAGGCATCTCAGTTACAGTCTACTCGATTAACACTTTTGGGTTTCCATAGACACATTAAGCCCTATCTCGCGTTTTGCGTTCCATTGTCTAAATTAATGTGGCTTTATGTTATTTTCTGCAGAGACGTACAAGTCTTGTATTACTTTTGATTAGCCTGTTACGTGTTGACCAAAGATTTATAACTGGAATGACTTGATATGTGCAGAAAATCTGTCCCTCCAAATTACTGGGCAAGGAGACATCCAATATATCTGTGCGATGGCCACAATAGCCTTGATATTGTTATGAGCACGGTATTAGTTTCAGATTTCTAATACCTTTCCTACAAAATTCTCTCGAATGCGTCAGTACATATGTCGTACAATGCCTTTATTAAGTGTTGCAATAAGAACAGGTCAACAGGGCGAGGATAATAATTTTTCGTTCCTCATACCCTGGTGGGTGAGGCAAATCGACGTAGATTTTAACGATTTTCAAGAGAGTTGCTTGATAGATCATTTGTTCCTGTTATAGTCGTAAATCACTGGTAAATTGTGTTATGTTCATGTTAATATTCATTATCAGACAGTTATTTGGGTTAAATCAACGATTTTTTACATTGAAGATCTGTGTTTTTAAGGGGGGAACCCCCTTAAAACCCTCACTGGGGCTTGTAGCGACCCCAAGACCCCCAGGCCCCCCAGCTGGTTATCAAAAAAATTTGTGAGCGAAGCGACACAAATTTGTTGGCTCTAATACCTACTTTTTTGCCTCCCCGCCACCCCTGCTATCACAATTAAATTGACAATGATATTTGCAACCGTGCTGGTGATTAAAATGATAATGACAACAACAACAATTATGATGATTACAATGATCTGTGGATTATAACATTGCATATGTTTTGAAACCCACAATGGGTAACCAATCATTACACAAAGTAAAATTTCACTTTATATTTAACTTTCCACAACTAATAAAGCCAAATGTTGACATCATAAAACTTCCCCTCACCAGCACCAGATGGTGGTTGATATGTCTCACAGTCAATGTTCCAACTACCTGCCTTTTCACCACCAAGGAGTTCAATCTTCTTTGTTAATGTGTCAAACATCTGTTGAGTACTTTTCCCTTCTCCAACATCTGACTGTATCAAGCTTCAAAAAGGAAATGAAACACATTTCATGGTGGGAGCATGTGCTACAATAGGAACGAGTGGCAATAGTATGAGGCATGTTCTACATTCCTAACATTTTGGGGCACATTTTTGTGGTTTGGTAACTATGTGGACTCTGTTCAATAGATTGCAAACAAAATAATCAACATGGCACATATCAACAGTTTGACTGCATTTTAATATGAAGACCATGATATGTTGTAAGCAAACTACTATTGGGGTACAAAATTACTTACTTCAATTGCAATGGCAATTGCCCACTGGTACTAAGTGTTTAAATTCTTATTTCATTTTTGTCATTACCATAAAAATTCTCGTGTATGCCTTTCTTCTCCAAAATACAAACAAAGTGGAAAGCAATAACACATTCATTCCTTTAGTAAGTAATATATATCTTTTTGCACAGTTTTGTCTACCAAGACAGTATGCCCTTTCCAAACATTGGATATCATGGAGAAAAAAATATCATGAAAACATTAATTGTGCTTGAGAAGAAAAACACACGTTAATTGGTATGGACCTCACCTAAAATTCATACTTTACATTTTTATATTTAACAATTTCCATGTGGGACAACATTGATGAACCAGGATACACATCAAGAGAATGAGAAGTGCTGAATAAAAAATCTTGGACAGTACAACCACAGAACCTCAAATTTGAACAATCATGTGCTCCTAAAAATTTTCTGTCATACAAAGAAAGAAATGCCAAGGTACAAAATTGGAGATTATTCTTAGGTTATTCTTGCAACCAAATAATGCCACTAAAAATTATTTCTTAATAATCTCAAGCTAAGCCGTATGTAAGGACTGTCTAGTTACTCTAAAAATTTGCTTGTTTTAACATTTAACTGAAACAGCAACCCAACTAACATGCATTTTCATCAAACATCTTTACAAGCGTGAACTGTAGCATCTCTCAGTGACATTCCAAAAAACCTTCACATACAAAATACTGACTCATTGTATAAAAACTTCAATACTGACAAAAACAGCATCATAAGCTGAAGCAAATCCCTAAAGCCTTTATTACTATCATAAAGTTTATTACCTTCACCTTCCTTAAAAAATATATTTGTACTGTAGGTTATCAGACCATTCTCAGAGAGGCATATGATTACAAACTATGCACATAGAATTCAACTCCTTTGGCCAAGAAGTGTGGTTTATTCCACATCTCATCCTGCCGTATGCATCACACACTAATTGTATCTCAGAGGCACATTTCAAGCCAGCCACATTTCAGACTCTATGTTGAAATCACCACAATAGAAAATTTTAATGAGTGTAAGTAAAAAATTGACCACAACAATGGCATAGAGTGGTCACTTTCCATGCTCAAGAATATGGGTTTAAATTCATGACAAGGTCTTACCAAAGATTTTACAAATGGTACAAATGCATCCATGCCCTCAACACTTATGTAATAGATTATGAGTAATAAACACATAGTGCCAACACTGGGCCATCCTACTAGCATTCACTGTGCACATACACATATATAGCCCAAAGGCTACGGAAACAGAGATCAGTGCTGCCCTATAAAGAAAATGGTCTCAGAAGGAATTTTTACTTAACTTTAGCTGGTTAAAATGGAACAGGAAGACCTTGTTATTGAGCAATAACTTGCTAATCTGCATTTCTGGTCAAAGAAATAAATGGTTGACAACAGATCCTTTGCATTTCAATCACACAGCGAGAGGAGACTAGGCTGAACAGAGGAACATTGAAAGCCCTAGAAAACATTCTCAGTTGTTTCAATTTTTTAACTGATTCCCAGATAAAGCCAAAAAAAGTCTAACAACTTGGGCATGATATTTATGTTAAACCATTTCAAAACTGTCAGCAATACATGTAATATAAGGATGATGTTTTATTTTAAAATGTTCCTCAAACAAAAAAGCGATGGGAGGTAAGGCCCCCATTTTAAAAAGAAATGTTGAGATGAATGCTTTATGCACCACCCTTGTGTGAACAAAAGAACGAATAGGTAAATTCAGATTTATCAAACTGTCACAGAGAAAATGTTTTTCTTGACCAACAGGACTTTTACCCATATGGTTGAAGACAAGTAGTGGGCTTGGTCCAACAGCTCTAAATGAGACTGTGGACCTGCAAGCATTCCCTGAATTTCACCACTATAAATCACAGTTATAGAGCAGTATGATGCAAGCAGTCTTCAAGTTATTCAGAGCTGGGCTCCCTTGACAGAAACCATCAACTGGGGTATAGGCAATTTTATGCAATAACAACCAAAATGAAGATGTTAACACTCCTACTCTTCTTGCCAGATGTGTTTATTGCCGAAAATGTTTCACTGACACCTCTTTTACAACAATTGTTTGTTTTAAAATGTCTAGTGCGTTATTATTGCAGTTTTCATTTGATGATGATTTGCTTTTATTCAAACTGTTTTGTAATATCCAAAAACAACCAAAGAAACCTCAATACGACAAATAATACAGGGCACCCCCGAAATGCAAAATTTGTTCCTACAAAAGCTGTTGGTCGTTATTTATATTTTGAGTCAAAGAATAAAAAGTTTGAAAATGCATTCAAAAGATACACTACTATCACCACTGAAAACCAGTAACTTTCATAGTAAACCATAGAAAAAATATTTTGTGACCCTTTTAATACAGTTTAGCTTCAGGGCAATGTCAGGTGCTGTACTCACAGTCTTGTGTCTGTCGGCACAATAAATGTTTCATCATCAAGTGATGAAATTTTGTGTGTCTTTTTTTATACTTTTGGCAAATTGTCCATAAAACATGCAAAAGATTATAGCATAGAAGTTTATTATAAAAGAAATAAATGTTCTGATGCTATGGAAATTCACTGTTTATAAAGACAGAGACACATATGCATTAGTTTACATAGACTTAATGGCTTGCCGCTAACAAAAGAAGCGTTATTGTCTGTTACTTGATTCAGAGGATGAAAGAAAACCACGTTATCCTGTATGATTGTCAATTTCTACCCTCTAACACTTTCAAAGGCCATACACATTTATGACATGTAAAACTGTTAGAAAAAGATAGATGAAACGAAAAAAACCAAGAGAGAGAATAGAGTTAGATGTCTTGTTTGTAAAGATTGATTTGATGATGATTATCAACAAAAGCAAAAATATGAAGAAACATGGAAACCTTGTGGCAAGAAATAAACATGTTGGGCATGAATTTGTCAATGCAATAGAAAATCCTTTCAAGCTTGATGCACAAAAGAAAAAAGAGGTAAACTTTGGATTTATGTTCTATTCTTTGGTGTGTAATGGTCTGGGCAACACTGAAGTCAAGACGAGTTGCAATAGAAGTAGTCAATCTGTCAAGTAGTCCTTCCCATACTTTTTCAGTTATTTTGTTATAGTTGATCTATTTGTTTGTGTTTCTAAGTGTATATTCTTTTGAGATTTGCCAAATAATTGGAGCAAGGTTGTAAATTAAGAACTAAGCCAGGCCCTTATACTGACCACACCCTAAATGATATTAATTTTCCAATAAATGCATGTGCAATATGTAGCATTTGGTCAGGGTACCAATCCCAACATTGGTTGGGAAAGCGTACCTGATAACAACCCCAACATTTATCTGGTCATTTGGGGAGTCAAATTTCAACTGCGATTGAATAATCACATATGGCAGCCTTGCTAAAAATTACCTGCTTCCTTCATCTGGCAGATTGCCAATGAGTATGAATTTAAAGCATCATAAAAAATAACTGGTGGAAAACATACTCATCTACTACCCTGAAATGTGAAAAACTATGGTTTTCCATGTTTAATTTATGGGAGGTTGGCTATCATAGCCTGCAATTGTCCATTAATGAGGATGGGGATGAATCAGTGCCTCATTCTGACAATAATGGGTTATGATCAAGAAATGATGATATCAAGATGCAAGACTATGCAACATGAAAATTGACAAACAATGCTCACTTCTTCATCGTTGATAGCCTATCTGCAAATTATCACATTTTGCTCGATGCAAGTTTTTCCTATACAACTGAAGTATGTTTATGTGTCATGCAGATAATTTTAAGGGTCTTACCAAAACAATACACTGCAAGGTTGCCCCGCTGCAATTAAGCAAGTATGTAGAAACAAAAGTTAGCCCTTTCAAAAATATCAGCAATTAAGTACATTATAAAAATTGTCTTAAAATATATCAACCTATAATTTAAGGGCATGCATAGCCTCTGTTTCTTCCTTCATTTCCCCTGTAACAACAATCTGTGTGGAGTGCAGACTTCTATGTCACACTTGAGTTATACCTTGACCAGCATAATTACCAGAATCTCTTTTGCTTTTACTAACCTTGAGCTTGTAGTGATGGCAATTGATTGAAATTAATATTGGGGTTCTAAGTAGCTATTTAAAAATAGTACCTTTACATTAAGTACTAAGATTGGCTTACGTATATTAGAGAGTCGAATGTTATGATGTCTTTGGGTCTCAGGGCAGTATGGTCAAACTAATGCCCAATGACAGTGGTACTGCTAGTATCTATTCAGGAATGATTTTGTAGATGTTCAACAGACACTTTCAGTCATCTATTGTTGTAAAAACAATGCTTAGACAGTCTATCAAGACACAGGAAATACCAATAAACTGAATTAACAAAGTCACAACAGAAAATGAGAATTGAACATCAACAAAACCACAAATATTTGTAAATACAATAGACACCTGGTATTTCAACATTACTAGCCTTCATTATGTGTAAACACTACTGTATAAATACTTTTGTAATCATTGGCACAATGGACAACAGTAATATCAATAATGACTGCAAAAGGAACAAGGATTGAACTAAAGACATTCCAAAGTTATGAAAAGGCTAACATTATTGGTTTTCAAATGAGGGACAGGGGTGTAAGGAATCTTCGGTATATTGTGTTTCTGTAAAATTGGTTTATTGTTTACCGATACGAGGTCAATAAGTCTTCCTGTTACATGCTAGTAGTCACATTGTTATGGTACCAGGAGTAAAAACTATTCAAAAAATCGCATGAATTCTGACAGGATCGATGGTGTAAACTAAATCCAGATCAGCAGTACCATCTGTCACAAGCGGCTTTGGAGGCTGAATTGCAAAATCCATACTTATGAATCCATACTTATCGCAAAATCCATACTTATGGATCCATACATTACAAATCCATACTTATGGAATTTGTGATTCAGCCTTCAGAGCTGCTTGCGACAGACGGTAACTTAGACACCAATTGGAAGGATTTTCAATAATGCTTTGATTTTTATTTACAAGCCATCAAGGGAGTGAATCCGTATACAATATTGATAAACTTTTAAAGGTAATCTAAGCTAACAATAAGCTAACATCATAATTCATCTTGACAAAATCCTAGAACGCAATAACCTAATTCTGCAATAATGTACATTATATTACCCCTTGTGGCATACATTTATAAATGATATGGAGTTTGACAGGATATTTGTTTACTTATTCGTATTCAGTAATTATTTCAATCTTGAGCAACTGCTCATGCAATCATGTGATCATACTGGTCAACTCATCTTTACTATTTTCAACAAAAAAGCCCTGTTTTGTAAAACTTCTTTCAAGCAATAAAAAGCAGAAAACTGCCGTTTCACAGAAAGCTTTTGCTTGTTTTACTTCAAACGGTACCTTGACTTTGAAATTACATCTGTCTCCAATTGTCTATTACCACCCTATTTTCATTTTAATTACCCCTTTACACATTACAAAATACATTCAAAAAACGTTTGATACACTGGGAAGAAAATTGTAGAAAAGAAGCGCAAAGTAAGCCTTATGTTCATAGCAATCCGTCTCTCTGGATTTGCAGCTGAGCAAATTTAAAACTGTAAACTTTAAATGTAAAGAAATCAACACAAATATTGTGGCAGTTACTGTTACAGGTCTAAATAGCATTGAAAGAAAGCAGCATTGAAAGAAAGCAGTATTGAAAAAAAGTAGTTGAGAAGGATTCCTTTGTATGAATCATTATTATGCGTTTGTAAACTTTTAATAAAATTAATAAAGTTATGACCCTTTTGAAGAGAAGAACAATAATTTCCCTAACTTTCAACCTACACAGCTTTAGTCAAACTTACACCATGTAGGTAAAAAAGTGGATATATTATATTCTTCTCAAAAAGGTAGTTATTAATGTTATAATTTTATTAGTTATACCTCCAAGGTGTTGCATTTCTGTGAAACACATACAAAAACCAAGCCTTTACAGATACATTTTCTTGGGTATGGCAACCAAAGTACATAATATCAAAATGCAAAAAGTGACATTGTGTCATTAAAGTTAAAGCTTTTTCTACTAAAATTGATCATTTTGTACGTACAAGCTGCACATGAAAAATCTGTGATGAATAAGTATTAGCACTACGAGTGTATAATACAAGATTATGAAGCAAGTCAAGGATTCTTTGTAGATAACTTAAAATTACTTTAATGATTTCAAGAATTTTTCTAGAGACTGGATATTTTAATGAGCATATTGTTAGTGATAACAATGTTGATCAACTGCATAAGATGATACATGGAAAAATTGTATGTTAAATATAGGACCACAATCATCACTTCAAACAAAACTCAGAGGAATCTTAAGGTGCAGCTTAGATTCAGACACCTACTGCCGACTTCCCCTTCAGATAAAAGTAACCATCTTAATGACCATATAATGAATGGTATCATTTAATATTGAATTGATACTCAAGATGAAATGAATCTCCTAACTAAAAATGCAGTTGCAATTCTAAATTAAGTCAGTATATTGAAAGCTTGTGTGTGTTTCTTTGGCTGTGTAGCTCAAAAATGCCACGTATCCCTTGATGGAAACTAAGCTTGTCAGTAGCCAGGTTATCCATTCGGCTGAAGAACTAGGAAATCTTTCTTTCTTTTAAGCTGAAAATATAACTATGGACTTCCAGAGAACACTGGTCCACGTGACATTCTAAGCTTCCTTCCAAGTCTCTAGCAGACAACAACCATATATTATTCCTGCTAGGTAACCTTGGTGTGGACATTTAAATGTTATAAGTTGGATTTTAATTGCAATTTTTGGCGCACCCTGGATGATGCTCATTAGCTTCAATCTCTTTTACACGTGTAATACTCATTAATTTCTTAAGACTCTATGTAATGAACTGCAATAGTCTGAAAACATGCCAAACATCTGGATGACCGTTTTGCTCCAGCAAACTTAAAATTGAACTCAAGGGACCAACAATCACAAACATGTCCATGGGGAACTTATAGAGAAAAAAGTTATCAAACACTAAACTTGTTTACCTATGCATTTTAGTCCATCCTCTGCACCCTCTACACAATGTCATGTCCACCAGGTAGTCTCTGTGAAAGATGGATTTTGTCAGTTTTATATGCACTTTTCTCAAAATAAAACAATGTATGGGGGAAAACAGGGTAAAAAGGTATGTGGCACATTTGAAAAATGCAAGGTCACAGGACGTCACAGGAACATCTTCTATTCTCAAGTTCTCATTGAATTTACAACAAGATCCTGTTGTCTGCAAATTCAAGGATTCCTGAATTTTCAGATTGGATTCTGTGTGGTGGGGCAAGTTCACAACAAAGTCAATGTCAGACCTACATCAATTTCTCTGGAGCAGTTCACTATTATTTGCAAATGATATATCACACAATATTCTCAGCTGAGCCAACAAACAGTGGCCTGGGATTTACTGCTGTGCTTCAAATCATTGAGTTTGTTGAATTTTGTCGAGTTTGTTTAATTTGCAAGTTTGATTTCTCGAGTTTATTTAGTATTTTTCACATATTGGGCATATGTTTTGGAATTCAAGGATGGATGATGATGAAGGATCATCCAATCAGTGGGATAGAGGCAGAGAAGTGAAACAAAATCATGTAAGTGAAACACCCTTGCAACTTGCCCAATGAGAGGCAAGGCTTCAGATCCAAGGTGGCAACATGATGACTAGACCAAAGGAAGGCTGCATATTTACATTTTGTTCTCTTGAATTCAAGAAATATACTGATAAAGTCCTAGAGTGTGAACTGTGTCACAAACATAGCTGTACTAAATGTTTAAAAATGACCGCAAAACAGTACTCGACAACCAAACAAACAACATGAAGTGGTTTTGCAGTAAAGAATGCAGAGATGAGTTAGACACTATGATTAATACAAGGAAATAAAGAATACTGGCTGATGAAAATGTTGCTGAGAAAATGGACGCTATTAACACAACAATCCAGAGACTGGAATTGAAAATTGAAAATCAGTTACCCTCGGATCACACCAAGGATATTATCAAAGAGGAGCAAGAGAAAGAAACTGAAGAGGGAATGCAGTTCAAAGGACCCTGGAAAACTGCAAAGAGGAAGAAAGAGGCAACAAATTTCTCGAAGATATTGTAAGAAGCACTGGAGGAGCAAAAAAAGGAGAAAGAGGAGCAAGATAAGACAGATCTTAATCTTATAGTTTATAATGTGCACAAACTAGCATCAGACCTATCAGAAGAAAGGAAGGATTACGATATAAGAAGCAACATGCTGCTGGATCCATGTAGTGAGAGGGACCTACCCCACAATGCAGATTGTGAGAATTCAAGTAAAGACCAGTGACGCCCTCAAGAACCACACTTGGAGAAACTAAACAAACTCAAAGGGACCCTACTAAATGCACAGAGCATGATGAAAAAGAGGAAGAACTCCAATTAGTTATAGAGGATAAAGATCCAGACTTAATCGGGATAACTGAATCATGGATACATCAAGATATCTAAGATCCAGAGATAGCAGTAGAAGGATACAGGATTTTCAGAGAAGACAGGCAGGACACACAACATGGGAAAGGAGTTGGTGTTCTCAAATATTAAAAATATTAAACGCAGAAGTAGTGCACACTTCAAATCATAAATACACAAATAGTGTCTGGGTGCAAATTACAGGACATCAGGATAAGAAATTTCTGCTACGACTTATTTATCGATCATGAAACTTGAGTGAAGATAACAATGAGGCTCTATACCGACTACTGAGAGAAAAGGCTAATGACTTTCATACCTGAAAATCAGCTGAGACACTTTATTCATAGATCCGGAAGGAGGGAAGTTTCTCGAGCTAGTACAGGATGCTTTTTACACAAGCAGGTCAAAATTCCATCCAGAGGAGAGATTACACTACACCTTATACTATTGAATGAAAGTGAAATGATAAGTGGGATAACTTGGGAGTAGTGACCAAAACATTCTAGCACATAATATAAACTTGTCAACTTCCAAAAAAGAAAACACTGAGCTAATCCCGAATTTCAAAGAGCAGACTTCAATGGATTTAGCACATGGCTTAAGGAAACAGACTGGTCAGTGATGGAAAATGGATACATGGAGAAATGTTGGGACTTCTTTGTATCCATGATTGAGAATGGCATACAAATATATATTCTGCTTAAAGCTAAGAGATCATCAGGAAAAAAACCCATCTGGATGACCAGGAGTCAGCTGAGAAAGAAAAGGAAAATGTGGCAACGTTATACACTAATGAGCAAAGCTTTTCGGAGGATCAAAGTTTAAAGCTTCGGAGAGAAAGGTGAAAACATGGTAAAGAAAGCAAAGAGAAACTTTGAAGAAAAAGTTAGCCAAGAATATCAAAAAGGACCCAAAATCATTTTACACATATATACGTAGCAAACAGGTCATGGAGGACAGTGTAGGACCACTTAAAGAAGAAAATGGAACATAATAACAAATGATTTGATAACAGCAGAAAGACTGAATGACTATTTTGCATCAGTTTTCATGGGAGAAGATATTAGCAATCTACCCAAAGCATCATCAATTTATAAGGGAAGCAAGGATGGAAAACTGAAAAATTTTGTATTTACAAACCAGCAAGAGAAGAAAAAATTAGAAAACAATAAACCAGGAAAGGCACCAGGAAAGGTACTGATAAGATGTACATGACTATGCTAAAAGAGATTTGCCAAAATATAGTAAACCCACTCCCAGTAATTTTCAAGAGATCAGTTGAGGAATCTGTTGTTCCCAAAGATTGGAAAGGGGCAAATGTGACTAGCTTATTTGAAAAAGGCAGCAAGGCACTGCCTTCAAATTACAGGCCAGTTAGCCTTACACGTCTGCCATTTGTAAGCTGTTAGAGTCAATATTAAGGGATAGAATTGTAGAACATCTAGAATCAAATTCCGTCATCTCATTTGAACTCAGTCACAAGCCGCATAGACCAAGGAACCCTTGTAAATGTCCTACATCTAGACTTTGCCAAAGCTTTTGACAAAATTACACACTCTAGATTAATGTTGAAAGGCGAAGCACATGGTATTAGCAGAAACATAATGGACTGGATTCAAGCATGGTTGTTGGGAAGGATGAAAAAAGTGGTAATAAACGAGGTTCCATCGTCAGGCCAGTATTACTCTTAATCTTTCCAAATAACCTAGACATAGGTGTAAACTCTAATATTTTCAAATTTGCAAACTACACTAAAATTTGGCACCAGATTAAAGATATTAAAAGTAAACAGGACTTACAACAGGATATCATCAGAGTATATGAATGGGTGCTAAAAATGAAATGAAATTCAACATAGAAAAATGTGAAGTTCTGCAAGTAGGCTACGACTATCCACACTATGAATACTTGACGAATGGATATCAACTAGAGGAAAAGGAAATGGAGAAAGACCTAGGAGTATATATTGATAAAACTCTGAAACTATCAAAACACATAGCATATGCAAATACAAAAGCAAGCCAAGTCTGAGGAATGATAAAGAGAAATATAGCAAATAAGATCAAATAT
>JANTCA010036218.1:0-20489 GCA_024741275.1 Chironex yamaguchii
GCTTTAGACATTTGTCCACCCTCATTCTGATCTCACAAAATGGAACTGGACAGATCTTGCTTTAGACATTTGTACACTCTCCTTGTGATCTCACAATACGGAATTGGAATGATCCTGCTTTAGATATTTGTGTTGTGGATCTGTTATGTTAAACTATTGTATGTTTTAACACCTTGTAGACTTTCCAGTTGTTGTATGTCTTAATCCGTTGACGTGATGGTGTTTAGAAAACGCTGTTGGCGTACGAAGATTTGTTTCTTTTCTCTCGGGTCATTCGTGCTGCATTGCGCATGGACCATTTTTAAAAACACAACAAATTGGAGGTTCCACCGAGATTAAAACACCATTTAAACTGAGGAGATTGCTAGCGGAAATGATCTAGAGAACTCCGATATTGGATAGAAGTAAAGACCGTTTGGTATAACTGTAGTTGTTTATAGGAATATATGTCAAAGAAGAGGACTAGTCGTGAAAATGCCCGGGAAAATTCCTAACGTCGTTAAATTTAAAGGAGACAATTTTACCAGTTTTAACAGTTGGATTCTGCAATTCGAAGCACAGTTACTTGTGCTAGAAGTCAAAAATGAAGGAAATAAATGGCGGAACGTATTACTTTGTTCTATTGCATCAGGAGCTTTTGAAACAATTTCGAGTGCAATCGTGGCAAATGAGAATGTTATGTATAAAGATTTAAAAAGTTGCTTGGGGAAAAGTACAGTGGAGACAAGTACAAACGCGCGCTTGAAGCAAAATTGAGATCCCTCTCATTTTCGCCAGGTCAAGACATCCCTGTGTTTGCTCATGAAATTAGATCCATTGTTAAGGAATTACATGGGGTAACAGAAAACTCGGTAATTGATTCGATTGCACAGAATCACATACTGGGAAAGTTGGACACAACCCTCCAGGAATCAGCAAAATTACTGCAGTTGACGGGCACGTGCACCATTGAAGGCCTTTTAGAACTGGTAAATTCTAAATTGGGGCAAAATGCTTACCACCCCCCAATGCTACCTTCAACTACGGGGGCCTTTGCAATGTCTAGCCGCATCAATGCTCCGGACGATCGTATTGGGAAGCTTGAAACACTGGTAGAACAACTTTGTGGGCAGGTTGCCACCCTATCAACTGAGCAAAATCGAAACCCTCCAAAGTCAGCTGGAATTGTATGCCATAACTGTGGCAACCTGGGACGTACTAAATTTCAATGCTACAAATTAAAAACTTGCTTAAAATGTAATAAAAAGGGTCACATAGCCAGACATTGCAAATCAAAATCACCTCCAAGCGAAAGTGTCACAGCATCATCTGGAACCGTGGATCAACATATACAAGGGGAGGAAGGGGCAGCTCTGGAAATAGTCCCTAGAATTATGCTTCAAACTGTAATTGGTGGAAAGACCGTTAATATGCTGTACGACCCTGGAAGCATGTACTCAATGCTGACAAGAGACGAGTTTGAGAAACTTCCCCATAAGCCACCACTAGTACCAGTTAACAGATGTGGCATTGGAGTATCAGGGGAGAAATTCCAATTTGATGGTGTTGCTCATTTGCATATTGAATTTAAAAGAGACGACGGCAGTTCTTATATTCTTCAATACCAGCCATTGCTAATTAGCTCCAAAATAGCTACTAATATTCTGGGGATGCAAACAGAACTTCAATTTAAAGGTGCTATGCGAGATCAAGAGAATAGACTTTTAACATTTATTCCCAAAGATGACAGTAATGTAACTGTTAAATATTGGAAAGAAGCTGTAGATGCTACGACAGCATTTGTACAAGTCACAAAAGCCACTGTCATATCAACCAATGGTACCATGATGGTTCATTCAAAGTTGACCAATTCTAGTTGGAAGTCATTAAGAGCACTAACATTTGCCTTTGAACCATTTGAAGAGTTATGCGAGGAAATGATTATGGGATTATAGTTTTCCCTATAAGGATACCTAATCATATTGTATCATTTTATATATCGTACGAAGATTTGTTTCTTTTCTCTTGGGTCATTCGTGCTGCATTGCACATGGACCATTTTTATAAACACAACATGTCCCTTGGTTAACCGGTCAAAATTTCTAGTTTGAGATCTGACAACTACCACAAAAATATAGGTTGTTCATATGTTGAATTTAGCCAAACAAAATTTAAGCGTGCCATAATGTTGAACCATTCTTGTTTTAGATGTGGCCTTGTGTGCTGACAAGAGTCAATGTAAACCCGGTGGAAAATTGAGTAGGGATGACCCTCTTTAGAAAAGTTTTGGAAATGAAACGGGCTAGGGTATGTTGGGGTGCTTATTCCCAAGCTCAGTATTTCAGGAGTAATTCAGTAGAACCTCAGCGTCCGATTCGTGTCAAAATCTCGTTTTCATTAGGAGTTGATAGAACGCTTCTACAGGACGTCGTAACATAAGATGGCAACTATGTATATCATGTTTGTGTTTAACCACTATAGTGCCATTTTGATTTTTAGCCTCGTTGCCATATGTAAAATTGATCTACTGGTCAAGTTAAATTCTACTTATTTCCAAACAATGAGTATTTGGAAAGAAATATGTGATTTTCAATCAAGGTGAATGCTACATGGAGTTAACGGGAAATAGGTGTCATTGTATGACATGCTTTTTGTAGCTACAACCAAGCTAAAACTCAGTCTACTAGAGTAAAAATTGTATCGATCGCAAAATATTTGGCGTTTACATGGAGTCGATCCCACTGCTTTGTTCCCTACCTATGCCAATTTGGGATCGATTTAGTCTTTTCTGCCAAAATTAGCTTGGATAGCGGATCGATACCAAGTGTGCCCGTGTATTCGGAAGGCGCATCCGTACCAATTTTCACTTACTGATTAACATCATCATCCCTCTGTAAAAAAACAACAGCAATATAGCTTAAAAAAGTTCCATGTTTTATGCTAGTAACAAAACAGTTGATATCTTGCATTCTCATGCCAATTTTTTGAATTTGTGATGTTGATAAGCACACACGACAGCCAGTAGTGTACATTTGACATTGTCATGAGCAATTCCGTAAAGAAAACACCGAGCAACGTGTATCGTTGACTTGTTTTCAATTGTTAGCAAAAAGAGAGTTGTCTGGGACTGCCTTTTATTATAATCACAGGCTGGTTAGAACGTTTTGCAGGTAAAATGTTTTAAAACTTCACTACTAACAACGGAATCACGGTAAATAAGTTTAGTCGGTATCAGTAATTCCTGAGCAGAAATAAAGCCTACGCAGTCTCCGCACCGTGGTCATGCCTGTAGAACTTCAATTTATGTAAATTATCCTCTCCAATTTCGCGGCAAGAGCAGTAAATTTACTTCTACTTCACATAAAAGAGGACCCTAGTGGCTTCGCCACTTTGCCACACGGGCCACACCGCTTCCGGAGGTAGTCTGTAGTAGGAAGTAGGAAGAATTCTTTGAAACCACTGACTGAGTGCGTTTAAAATCGCTGATAACGTCGGTAGAGAGAATTGTATAAAAACAATGTAATAGCCAAGACTATTACTCCGAACATGGCGAATTTCTCTGTTAATGACAATTCTCTCGGAAGATTACATTTGCAAAAGCATTCCTAAAGAGAAACGCAAGGTCAGGAGACGACGGGAAGAGTACTTCGAGAAGACGGGAGCAAAAGGGCTATTTCTAGATATCCATATGGTATGCTAGGCGAAAATGTAAGTGAAAAATTACATTCAACTTTTACGGTTAAAGATTTTAAGAAAAAGTTTGTAACAGTACCTCTGTAAAATTTTGAGTGGACCTAAAAAGGATAATTGAAGTTTCATAAACCTATTAACCAGCAGGAGAATACCGGGGGCATCATCATCGTCACCTCCATGTTCCATAGCCAAGCGTAGGTAGCTGTAAGTGTCACTTGGTCAGAATCTGTCACAGTCTTGTAGCTCCTGTAGCTTTGGTCAGAGACATGCAACTCCATTTTGCAATATTCGTTAGCCAAGTTGTTCTCTGTCTTCCACTTCCTCTCCTTCCTGGAACTCGCCCAATCATGATGATGTTAGCTAGTTTTAACTCTTTGTTGGGTTCAGAAGCATAGAAATGGCGATATAGATTTCTGTAAGATCGTACAAACGCTCCCGTATAAGCTGACAGCAATGACTGTCACGACTGAATACACTGATCCTGTTGAAATCGAGCTGATACGATTTAAAAGAGTAATTTTTAACGAAGTATGGAGATATAATTCAGATATACAACTGTATACAACTGTATTTGATAGAAGAGAGTATGTTCAAATTCTATTATATGCAGTTTTGTTGATGGTTAACAGTGCAAAGGTTTGTGTTGATTATAATTTGTAAACAAGGCAATATCTCTTTCCTGACCTCTAACTGTCGATCGATTTGCTTCTCTAGAGAGGTTATATCTCAAGCTCCTAAACGTGTTTTATAGAAAACCACAAGCCAAGGTTTCATAGATGGAGTAGCGGACATTTCTTGACGCTAAGGCATGCTTTTTTAGTACTTAGATTTTACTGTCTTACATCTCAGAAGCAACCTCATAAGCTACAGTACTATCAAAATAGACCTAAACTCCTTTAATCTTTGAGCAGTTGATTTGACTGAAGACGCAACTGAGCAGAGGCTGCATCTCCTATTAGCGTATGTCCATAACATCGATTTTCGTAGTGACACTCTTAGATGTACCGTCATCAGAGTTCCATTCCATGTATTCTCCGGTTTCATACCCTAACTAATACAGTCGTACAGAAATTTCTGAGGTTACTTCCAACAATGAAAAATTATCTCACTTGTACTCTAGTATCATATAATGAGACAAACTAACAGATAATTGTTAGTACGTAGTTAGATGAGCAATTTATACCGCCTGACATCTTTATTGTCTACTTTATTGGTAGAAGTCTTTGCAGTTAAAACTTTATCGATAGTCTGATGAATAATCCAGTGCGAAAAGGGATGCCGGTTTACAGTCCCTGAGTTTATCCGACAACACGGTCCGTAAAGGACCATGCCAGTTGAATATACTTGCCCATCTAACTATAGTATATTATTAGATATAGCCGAATTTAGAGACGCGTTAATTTTTTCTTACCCAGTTCGTGTCCCAGGTTCAGGCACAAGCCCCTTCTTCTTCTTTTTCAGAAGTCGGTCCCATTCTTCTGATCTGTCACGGATCGATAAGAGTGATAAGTCTAAAGAATGACAAAGTAGCATATTCATAGTTTGTATGAAGTTCTTTCAGACTACATTAATAATCGTTAATTTGCTTTTTTTATGCAGTATATTTACATCGAAATATATTATTTTTTAAACTTGATAGTAAACTTGCTAATCTTATCTGTTAAAATTATTTTCTAAAACTGATCAATGCGGCATAGCATGATCAAAATTTATTGTGAAAAGTTGACTATTGTTGGTTATCTGTTTCCTTCTTTAAGGCAAAAGATTTCACCATAAAAGCGTTAGACAGTGCACAGAAAAGAACTTCAAATGAAGAACCGCGTTTGGTTAAGATTCAGGAGTTTCTTCTAGCTGTTGAGAAGGAAGTCTAAGCCTACTTAAATCTGTCACTGAGGCAAACATCATGTTGTCAATATTTCGCAAACAGGGTGCATTTGTACTTTTATTGTTTCCTGTAATTATTTGGGTAAAAAAGCCTAATTTTACTAAATAAGTGTATATGTGTATATAAGTTTCCTAGTGTCATTTGCATGTTGTACGTATTCATCTTGATACGTTATCAGGAATCATGATTTTCATGATGGATTTAAAGAACATGCATCAACAGAAGGAAACCATTTATAAATACTATTTTGGTCCTTATGACAGGATCGTTTGAAACCTGTGTTGATCAAAGACGATAATATCGGCCAGTGGTCCTTTGTTGTGTTCTTGTTGTTACTTTGCTCTGGTTTTAAGACTATGTTGTACAGTTATGTAAATATTTATACTCTGTGAGACATCATAATCGTATGATTGAACTGTGATCTGGTCTTAAGCGTAAGCTGAAGTAAGTCCCGCAATTCTGTTTGGCAAAGCAGAGATAAGCAAAGACAAGTGCTTTCTGTAGTTTTCGTTGATGGAGGCCAGGCGTCTGCAAGTTGTTTATACTATTATAGAAGCCTAGACAAATGAGCAGAAAGCCCTGGTTTATAGTATTTTATGCATGTAGATATGTTCTTGATAGTTACCGTAATTGGACTTCAAGATTCCTGCCTTTCATAACGTTAAAGAAGACAACGGAGTTGGATGGTTGGTTTTGTGGTCTGTCTTCTAAAGTAATCAGAACACTCCGCGCTTTAAACCTTCGTAAACACCTTCTCGTTTTGCATAAAAACTGACAGGTGAACAGGCGGACCGGCGGACCGGCGGACAGGCGGACCTGTTTGATTAAAATACTGCCATACTGACTGCTAAGATGAATGACAGAAGAACCGTGAAACATACAGACAAACAGACAAATGGGTAGGCAGAACGGACTGGTTGATCTAATTTCCGTCTGTCTGTCTGTGTGGCTGTCCGTCTGACCGATTGACTGATCAGGCAAACAGACAGGGAGATCGAAATGTAAAAAGTTATGGTTTAGCTTTTCAGCAATGGCCAGAGGTGACGAGTTCAAAAGTAAGCCACTACTGTTCTAGGTAAGTGGTCATCGTATTTATTTATCGTGACGTTCATTCTCTTCGTACATTCTTGATCGATTACGTTTTCGGTTTAATCCAGCCACACAATTAATGTGTTAAAATTTTCACATAAATTGTAGTATTGTTTTACTGTTACTATTTTAGGTATCTCATCTAATGTTGCTAACATATTCATGACAAAAGCACGCACAGAGACGGGGATGCAGAAATAGGGCAAGTCATGTGGTTAAGTGGCCATTCGTTTAAAAACACCGGAATATTGGGAAATTGAAGGGTAACTTCGACATTTATTGCTTATTTATATTGATATAAGTAACATCCTGTTTTTTTGTCAATCAACCAATTGTACGGTTAAAGCCATAGCTGGCTTAGAAGCTAATGGCATGTAATTTTTAAGAGAGAGTTAACTTACTTACAAATCTCACTTCTTTGCATGGGAAGCTGTCAAGCAATCTTAGTATTTCTCTTTGCTTCTATTTTAAAGCTTTGAAACTGCGTACCATTTTTGTGATCAATTGTATTAAGCGACGGCCAGCGACAATTTGTTGTTAGCATGGATAAAGCCGGATATTTATTTTCTTACCTATATCTCTTGTTGTTTGAAGGCGGTTATGAAATGCTGTAAAGTGATGCTAAAAAACTTGAGAACTATGCGAGATTAGCTATCAGTAATGATTATGCTTTCGTTGCGTTTGTCTGTCTATTTTTTTTCCGTTTGATACCAAATAACGCAAAAAATTGTCATTCTGAAAGTTGTACAGTATGTGGGTCTTCTGGCTGGCTCGATGCGATTCTGGATTAAATCCTTAATTCCAGATCACATTGCGATGAATCTGGATGAAAGTTTCATTTCGTGTCTCTTTGTCGCCTCCTATGCACAGGGTAACCTTCTAGTCTATCATGAAGATGATTACAAAAACGTCATTTCTGAAAAGACAAACGACAAAAGATAAATATTAACACCTAAGCAATGACAATTGTATTTAATTTAACTTGAACAATATTTCTTCACTATATACCTCCTTACTGTTTGTACGCTAGTTATGAATAGGTATATGTGCTGCATGACGTTTAAAAACTGCTCCTTGTTTACTGTGATTTAGTGACATAGATCCACAATGAACTTTGACAAAACATTTTCACATTGACTTGTTCCCCACTGACGTTATTCGTTTTCTGAAGTGACAAAGGGCATTAGTGGCCTGAAATTTGTGAGTATAATCCATGATAGCACTGAATGATATGCTGTTGCCAAATAAACTGCAATGTTCTGATAATAATTTCTGCTAGTAAACTGTTTGAACTTGCCAAGCGTAGAAGAGTGTATTTGTTTTTGGACGTATTATATTTCTAAGTAAGACTCCATACCCTGAGGATCCTTTTTTGTGGCAAATGATCCAAATCGAAAGCATGGACAAAGATAATAAGCGAAGTAGATCACTGCGAAAAAGTAAGCTGCAGCGTTTCTCGTGTAGACACATTTCGTGACAGGGGCCCCTTCTCTACTCACAGGATAACTAATTGCATACCAATATGACAATAAAGCTAAGCGCACTCAACCCGAATTTTATACCAGATTTTGTCCCTGAAAGAAATGATGTCAATGTAGGATGACTTTGTCGTCACCAGGATTCTGGCGTAGCAACCCAAAATGCTTCCAAAGGTTTCTAAAGTGAATTTTATAATGGTCTTGTTAAAATTGCATTACCGGGACAAGGTGGCGGGCACATGTCAGCGATAAAGGAAAGCTGCATCCCTTATATCTCTTATCTTGAAACGCTATCTAAAATATCTTTGAAAATGTTTGAAGGGACTAGGAAATTGACAGCAAATTGTTTGATGAAGGGGAGAAAACATTCTACTACATAGTTGTAAAAGATATTTATCTTAATTTGTTATATCGTTTGTGACTTCTTCTAGTGCAAAAATGTTGCTCTGGTTCCTTGCTGCACGTTATGTGTTGTGATTTGTATCAGCCATTGATGGTAACAATTCAAATAGCTGCTTAGATAATTGTTTACACTTGTCATATGAAGACCGTGAACACATCAATGTTTCTGTTGCACTTTGGTTCCTATGCTTCTTTCACTTGATTGTCATTCTAAGTGCATAATAAGCACATTATGAAGCATTTCACCCTCTGGTCACTATTTACTGCTTCCTTCTCTCAGATACAGAAATTTAGAAATTAAACTAAAAGCTTTGCTACCAAGTAGCTTTAGAAGAATTGAAGTAGTAATATGAAAGTAGAAAGAAAGTTACGGAATACAGGTTTTTGTTGTTTTTCATGAGTCTTCTTTAATGTCCTTAACAAAAATCCGAATAAACTATGTAGCTACAACTACTAATAGTGATCCTCTTTCATTTTGGTACTTGCATATTTGGTGCTCTCTATAACATCAGTTTTGAGTAACTATAGACTGTGTTGGGAGCTGAATATAGATTGTATATCTTTAGAGGGAACAATTTGTTTGAGGTCTGTCAGGCTTGTTGTTTCCATTTAGTAGTGGAATAGAAATAATCTCATCCATATGGTTTCCTCCTCATCCAGTTTGCAGTTGTTGCAATTTAGATAGCGAATGACTTAGTTTCGTAAGAAAACTTCTTTGTAGGCCTAACTATCTTCAAAATACACAGCTAAACTGGTGCTTGGTAAAGTAAGCCTTTACGGCTCCACCTGTCACTTTATTTGCATTTTTATAATGCATTTTGATGCCAAGGGCTTAAGAGGACACAAAGGTTAGTCACTTTTACTTCCTTTTTAACTAATGCGTTTGAAATTGATAAGAATACACAGACAAGAAAAGTATCATCTCTTTTGTCTATTACTGGAAGAGTTCATTAACATGAATTATTAGAACTCAAATGACGAGTAGACAACTTGAATTTAACGAACTATGCTAACCAAAAGAATGACAAAGTATTTGTTAGAAAAAGCTTCTGGGAAAATGTTTTATGAATGTGTATGGAGTTGCCCCATTTATCCTGAACTGTGTGCCTGTGTATCTATGAGGCGGGTTCCTTTTTTGGTTGTTTCCGCTGTGTATTTCTGAGTTGTTGGTGTCAAAAGTGCATTCTTTATTATCGCCTTGAGAATTTGCGACATTGCACTAAAAACAAACTTAAAAGGTTTTTTCGTCTGACACTCTTCAGAGTGTGAATCATCAGAAAGGAAAGTATATGTATATGGCAAGCTATTTATGCAAAACATGTATCAAAACTAGCCAATCATAAACAAGAAAGGAAACAAAGAAAGAGAAAATGAAGAAACAAAACATTGGAAGAGTCCAATTGAAAAAACGAATTTCTGTCTACATTAAAACAAGAAAACCAGTACTCTGTGGACAGAAAGACCACTTTTTCACTTTGACTCTTCCAATAATGCTATTTCTTCATTTTCTCTTTCTTATTTCCTTTCTTGTCTAGGATTGGCTAGTTTTTGATGTTGAGTCTACATGTTTTGGATAAATAGGTTGCCATATACATATACTCAGATAAAGTTGTTTCTTAGTGGTAACAGTGATTCTGGATTACAACTCCTTGCGACTGGCAGATCCATGGATTTACAATAGTGCTATCTTTTATTATTGGCTTTATTGTCAAATACATGTAGAAAGGAAACACTCATTGTGGGCCATTTTCCCTACTTTCAATATATGACAAAGGTCTCATTTCCCATCCTTCATACAGTTTCTCCTCTTGTTTGCACATGTGAAATATATATTTACAATCACTTTCTGCTCTATCAAAATCCTTGAACTGCCCAAGGTTTTTTCATTTGTCCTGCTTTCCAGACAGGGGTATCATTTCTGCTTACACTTGCTTTATGATGATAAATAACAATAACAAAGCCTAGTTCCAGTTATAATGAAAATGTGATAGCAATTTGTTTATTAATCTTTTTCTATCTTTAGGTCTTCCAGTCAGGTGGGTTACACGTTTTCGACCCGTAAACATAAGCGATGAAAAAGAAAAGTACCACTAATCAGAAAATGAAATCTGTGTCTTCAGGTGGCTTCTTTACTCTCAATTTTCTGTCGGTTGTTCGTTTTTTTAACTGGTGTCCCATTTGTCATATTCTCTTTCTATTTCATCCTTCCTTCCTCACTTTCTCTCCCCCTCTCTCTCTGTATGTGATATTTAACGTTGCAAATAATTCTTCAGTTTTACGCATACTTAGTAAACACGAAAGACTGAGCTCTTGACATCGGTCTGAAAGTAGGCTTTTGTATTTGCGGGAATCCGAAAGTTGCAAGTTTTTTCCACGCTGCTTCCTCGCAACATCGCTACTGTAGTGATGCTCTGTCACTACAGTACACTACACTCATATCAATATCAACTCACTGATATTAGAGTGTGTGTGTGTGTATGTGTGTGTGTGTGTGTGTGAGAGAGAGAGAGAGAGAGAGAGAGAATGAAAGTCAGAAAAGGGAAGAGAGAAAAAGAGAGACAGGCAAAACTATACAAAACTCAAGGGCAGAAGACAAGAGTAAACGGGGAGACGGAAACAGAGAAGAGGCACCTGAACGAATCCATTTTTTTCAATTTTGGCACCCCAATTCACGATCTATGAAATATAATATAGACCTCCACCTGTTGCATGTTTTACGCCAATTAGAATATGGAATCAAGAACATGCAATATTTATCACCGTGCTTCGTATTTAAATATTCATACCCGAAAGACACTGTCTATTGAGAGCATAAGTTGTCCAAAAATTCCTTTCTTTCTATGTGAGGCCTGAAAATTCAAAGTGTTTTTGAGACAAAACCTGAGTCGCTTAAAACGGCATTTAAAAAGAGACTAAACCGTTTTAGGTCTCATGATGCTTTCTTTATTATTCATTTCTCCTCGTGCTTGCACTCAGGCCAGTTATTGGTGTGCTATCCATGGTATACGTCCATCCAGTCAACAGCTACCCTAACTTTCCCTCAAGGACATATGACCTTTACACAAGTGTGATGCAACAAACCCATTCCGCAACTCAGGCACATATATTCCTTTTCAAATGATGGTGGCTGTCATCGCAAATCCCATCAGAAGATACCTCAGCCATGTCTTTTTTGATGTTCAATGCCGATATAATTTCCATAATAATACCTCTTTAAGGATGTATTTGATTATCCTGAATTCGAATCCACCTTAACTGATGGCGGTTTCAGGGGGACTCAAGGCCATGACCCCGAACCCAACGCCTTAGTGGCCAAAAGGGTAGTCCCCCACACAAGAATAGAAAAATATATTGAAAAGGTGCCTTTCTTTTGTGCGGAACAAGAAAACAAAAAAGAAAAAAGTTATTGTATGCGAAATGAATTACACCAACTGATGAAACGGCCCATTTCAAGCCAGTGCAAAAGCACACATTTTGTCTCAATTTCTGATTATGGCATACGCTGTAGTTTGAAATGTTTAAGTGAGTGACCTTTGAATTGGAGGTCAATATGTCTGGAGATTAAAAAGATGAGTCTGCACCATTTAACGGTGCAGATGCCGAGAGTTCGGAAATTTGTAGATCTTCATAACGTCTTGTGTTGTACTCCATATATTGTTGAGTTCTATAGTTGTCATTGTAATCTTTGTAAAGCTTGAAGGCTTTGCTCTCGAAAATCATTTTCGTGTTTCGTCTTAAAAGATTCGTCGCGATAGAAAGCTCCTAATGCAATAAATTAAAGTCATCTTTGATCGTGGTTTAAGAACGCTAACTATTCTTATGTTTTCCTTGTTCTTGACGTGAAAATCTTTTCGTCGGCAATTTCTAAGCCTTATGTAGCAACTGTCAAGAAAGGACCATTGACATTAAGATGTTTGAATCCTAATCACACAAGTATGAGAAGGCACTGAACATCAATTTTTAAGTACAATTTATCAAATGCACAACACGACACTTTATTATTTACTGAAGCAGACAAACTATGCAGTGACGACTTTACGCCATGTCTATGCATCTCAATTACAGAGTTTCTGAGAGATTTGCAGTCCCTTAAACGTGATGGAATTTTGAAAGTCAATGCCCATATTACGAGCATGATGGCTAGAAGAGTTACTGAGAGATTTGCAGTTCATTAAACATGGTGGAATTTGGAAAGTCAATGCCCATTTTACAAGCATGATGGCTAGAAGAGTTGCTGAGAGATTTGAAGTCCCTTAAACATGGTGTAATTTGGAAAGTCAATGCCCATATTACGAGCATGATGGCTAGAAGAGTTACTGAGAGATTTGCAGTCCCTTAAACATGGTGGAATTTGGAAAGTCAATGCCCATTTTGCAGGCATGATGGCTAGAAGAGTTACTGAGAGATTTGCAGTTCATTAAACATGATGGAATTTGGAAAGTCAATGCCCATTTTACAAGCATGATGGCTAGAAGAGTTACTGAGAGATTTGGAGTCCATTAAACATAGTGGAATTTGCAAAATCAATACCTACATTGAAAATTGTTTTTGTTCCATTTTTTGTCAACAGCAACATTTTTTCCTCCGTATATGATTATGCTTGCCCACCATCTTTCTTTTTGTATGGAAAATTTTCAATCCTCATTTTAAGTAGATGTAATATTATTTGTTGTTACGTCATTTAACACAACATGACAGCTAATATATGGTGATATTTTTGCTATTTTTGGAAAGCTTTCACAAGTCGTTCGTTATTCTTGGACTAACGCGCAATTAAATTTTCCATGGTTTTTTTTTGCTTTCAATGTGCATAATTGATGCTTCATAAACGGCATTATTGATTGCTGATCCAATTTCTAAAATAGAGCAGAAGCAGTTTATTATTTTTCAGCCTGATGAAATATTTAGAATGTACCTATGAATGATTTACTTGCATTCAAGTTTAGTTCCCTTTCTCTTACCTTAGGTATCTTTTTGACCAATGCCATCCATTTGCGAAGCAAGAATATATTTTTGTTTCGGGGCTACGCAAACATTCTTTTACGTTTAGGCTAAAGAGGAAAGTCTATTTGCAAACTCCGCCAATCGCCTTCCCCAAGTTGAACGAAAGGGGTTGTTCCTACTTGTATTCCCTATTAGCTGCGACACTGGCATTTGTGATTAACAAAGCTAGAGTTAAAGACCTTGATTTGTGGTTTGCTTTTTTTTTCTCTTGAATTCAGATATTGAGGCCATAAAGTCCTTCTTTCTCTAGCTGACAGCTATTTTTGAAATTTGTTATCAAGTTAATGATTTGAAGAACTGAGATTTTGATTAAAGGTAGCTGACAAAACATTGCAATGACAAATCAGTGATTTATATTATTGTTAGTTTGTTCTTCACCACGTTTCTCACTGAATTGTTTACAAGTGACAAACACTGCTATTTTCTAATTTAAGATCAGTAAACGCTGTTCTGTAAGAGTATTATATTAATGTTATGCGGTTTTATGATGAAATTAATTATTCAACATTGACCCGAGAAATGAAAGGCGTCTGTCTTTTTGCCTCGTTTGAGGGGTATCTGCAAAGAATCAGTGTCAGAGTTGACCTTACAAGTAATTCTGTGTCTGCTAAGGGGAGCTTTCTGCTATGCCAAACAGGGAACATGCTTAAATGGCAATCCGGAACAAAAATGGCAAAATTGAATAATCGTCTTTTCTTTTAATATTTTTGTTTTCTTGTCGGATAACCGGATAATTTGTGCTGTCATTTTCAGAAACAATGATATTCAAAGCCCCCGTTAAGTCCAGATATCACAGCCTAGGCTCATCTTCCCTTTAAAATAAATAGTCTTTGACAGGATTTCCACATAAACTTATTTAGATAGTATTTTCAATCTTGTTTTCATGCTTCAAATACCAGGGGGTAACGAACGTTTCCATAGTAGCGAACACTTCGATTTCGGTTATCATCTAGAGGTCGCGCGTATCGCGTAGAATGTCGAAACAATTAAATCCGTGTGTCTTTGACAACGGCTGTATCTCCCTGGCTTAAGGAAGCTAATACAAGTTATTTCTGTTTCGCTTTGTTGCCTAAGACCCTAATGCAATTGTGGAGGGCTGCATGAGCCTTCAATTCAATGGTGATAGGTTGATTTTAGTGATAACGTGACGCGATCTAAAATAAGGTCATCTTAATCTGTGTCGATACTTTACCGTTTGACATCGTTAGGGAAGAAAGAGAGTTGTGCATAATTTAAACAGTGGTTGCCTTACCATGATGTAACTGCGTGGAATTTGAAAAAAACGAGAGCATTAACGAGTATAAATTTAGATTTTCAGTGGAAATGGTTGTTATTAGAAATCGCTATTTGTCTTTTATTGCCACATTAAACATTTATACATTGAAAGGTTCAAATAAGAAACTATTTGCATGTTCATAGACAAATACTTATAAGGGAATTTAGCCGTCGCTAGTATCGAGATTGTTTGTACAAGAAAAGAAAACTGTCTTGGAATCAGTCAGACACAAAGCAAGTAACTCGTAGCCTCTCATTAGCTTGCAACGAGAAGTTACTCTAACACTGGAAACAAGAGTTCAAAGGAGTTTACATTGAAATAGAAGATCATCTGAGATTACCACGAGTTTTCTTCAAGCGTATTTTTGCCGCGAAATCACCTGCGCAAGAAGCAAGTGAATGGCTGAAAGCATCTTCAACAAAATTGAGTTTTTGAAACTGTGTTTTCGTCTTCAGACAAGAGCGTAAAGCTATTTAATCAATTTTAGTCAAGGTGAAGTTCATCAGACCTACGTCTATAATTTGGTATGGCTTTAGCGTTAAAAATAATTGTGGCAATCACCACATTGTCAGCTTTTATTATGTTTATTGTTAGTACATCGACTGATGTATGGCAGCAAACCAAGTACAGAGGGTATCGACAAGGATATTCCCACAGTGGGCTTTGGACTGGCTGTTACAAAGTCGATGATATGGACAGGAAGATATGCTCACATATAGAAAAAGAGGAAGGTATGCGCTACGGCTATACTCTGTCTCATAAATTATTTTGTCAGCTCTTTTAATATGTTTGTTAATTATCACTTGCCATGTTCCTTCTCTGCTTTACTTCGAGACGGTTAGTAGTAAATCTCTCAATATCTTGCTTTGTTATCATTTTAATGTCTTGAAAATTAATCAAGCTAAATTTGAAACTAAAAATTTCCTCTGTGGTTGCTTTGATCAAGGGCTTTACGAGAATTGTCTAAAAGACGTGTCAATAAACAAATCCGTTAAGTAATCACGAAAATCAAAGTATGATACAATTCACCCAATATTTCTCGTTCATGTTATCTTCTTGTCAATACGAGCACAATGAAGGGAAATATTGTAAGGTTAGCGTACAATCTTTGTTTTTGCTATTATGTAGAGGGTGTTTGATCTTTGCTTTCACAAGAATAGTTAGGAGAAAAACCTACCATTTGTTTAGGTTTAAAAGAGCTTTTTGCCTGAATAATATGCTGATCTTAAGACAGATTCATTTTTAGACAACACGAGAAGAACTGTAGTAAGCTACGTCGCTCTCCGTTTGCGTCTAGAGAAACCGACAGTCGGGTATGCAGAAACGTATTTCAAATTTTTGGTTTTAGACATACTTTCCTTACAAAAACGGAGCGAGAATTTCGCTATTTAAGAGTAATTTTGCCTTCTGTTGCTAAGCAAAGTTGTATCACTATTGCAACCAAGACGACATAAAACATAATGAAATAGATGATTTCATATACATATGTTCTCATATGTACTTAATCTAATCAAATGCTTTATTTTTTAGTGGTTATTTCGGGGGTAAATGGACTCTAATAGTTAAGAATATAGTTAAATAGTAAAGATAGCTATTTATAAGCATAGTAACTTTGTGAGAAAGGTGTCTATTACTGTTCAACGTAAACATATTGATGAATTTGTTATTCGCGCTGAGCCATTTTCATATATCAGCGCGTTATCTAAAAGAACATGTGAAACTAAAGTATCTTCGGTAATTTAAGATGCAAAAATTGCTGTTTGTACTTCATACTCATCTTTCCTCGACACTATTCTCCTTGATATCTGATTAGAACCTTGAAACCTTTAATATTCGTTTGACTTCAATTGTGTCTTGATAAAGTGAGAATTGACTACCCCAGTAATTTCTGTGATGTGCAACACACCTGCAAAGGAAAAAAGTATGCTTTACTTTGCTTCCTTGAAGTGTTTCCTTTACTTGCTTCCTTCAAGCGTTTCCTTTACTTGCTTCCTTCAAGCGTTTCCTTTAATTGCTTCCTTGAAGTGTTTCCTTTACTTGCTTCCTTGAAGTGTTTCCGTTACTTGCTTCCTTGAAGTGTTTCCTTTACTTGCTTCCTTGAAGCGTTTCCTTTACTTGCTTCCTTGAAGTGTTTCCGTTACTTGCTTCCTTGAAGTGTTTCCGTTACTTGCTTCCTTGAAGTGTTTCCTTTACTTGCTTTCTTGAGGCGTTTCCTTTACTTGCTTCCTTGAAGTGTTTCCTTTACTTGCTTCCTTGAAGTGTTTCCTTTACTTGCTTTCTTGAGGCGTTTCCTTTACTTGCTTCCTTGAAGTGTTTCCTTTACTTGCTTCCTTGAAGTGTTTCCGTTACTTGCTTCCTAGAAGTGTTTCCGTTACTTGCTTCCTAGAAGTGTTTCCTTTACTTGCTTCCTTGAAGTGTTTCCTTTACTTGCTTCCTTGAAGTGTTTCCTTTATTTGCTTCCTAGAAGTGTTTCCTTTACTTGCTTCCTTGAAGTGTTTCCTTTATTTGCTTTCTTGATGTGTTTCCTTTGCTTGCTTCCTTGAAGTGTTTCCTTTACTTCACTCCAGTGTGAAATATATTGCACTTAGATACACCGGTCTCATTTGTATCACAATGCAATATTATGCAGTACTACTTGATTGCATCAATTTAGGATCTTAGCTGCAATGTATTAAACTCTTATCGTTGTAACAAACAACAGTAAGTTATACTTTTTATACTGTCGTATCTCATAATACAATTTACTAGATAGCATTATATTACATTCTCGTTCCATGCCATGTACTTTATTAAGTACTCCATATCATATTATCTTATCTTATCCTTTGAGCATACTATTTTGTACGTACTGCAGTAAACCATATTCTGTCTTAATTTGTTATGGGGCTACATTGAGTTGAGGTCTTCATGCGCTGTCATATTGTTTGAAAGGAAGGAACCACGACATGCCCAGTAAAACAATCCATAAGAAATTGCTAAGAAATACCGCCATTACGAGTTAGAAGTGGAACCACAGTGGCTGTGTATTCTTCGGTTGGGTTGTTTTAGCTCATCTGAAGTGGCTGATTTCCACTGGTTACAAGTGGTTGATGTTTAAGTCTTGCATTGCAACAAATTTAAGCTGTTTCTTATCCATTCAGCACTAACTCAAAAAACCATTTTACGTTTTCATATAGATAAATTTTCAAGTGAATTTTGTAGCTTACATAGTGATACCGGGTTCATAGATAAGACTTGGATCTCGACATGTGCTCAATAATTGCATTATACATAGAATGGGTATTCAAGCTTCACGTTTAGGGGCCTTGCTAAGCTCTAGCGACGGGAAGTGTCCCCCAAAATCCGAGACGCTCCGCTTTTCCCCGGGAATATATAATTACACTTGGCATTGCCCATTAGTGGATTTAGTGATCTGATATTGGTAATGTTGGTGACACTTAGAAAAGTTAATTTTCATCTACCATTCTTGACAGCCGAAGTTTAGTATAGATAATAATTTCGTGTCACGGAGATATCTTGCATAAAATGAAGTGTTCATTTGTAAGCTTCCTGCTCTTTTGGAGAAGAGAACGATTTGTCCGCCACTTTTTGACCTGCAAGGTTTTAGTCCACCAATACTAGCAGATCAGTAAGTTACAACTTTTACTGACACCTGCTCTAAAAAAGAAGAGCTTTGTCAGGTATATCAATAATAATCCAATTTTCACCTTCTAGCTAGTTATTTCGTAAAACTATTGTAACATCAGATGTTGCCTTCTTAAGTATGGCGTTTCAACAATAACCTTTTATTGTTGCGCTTTCCTTCTAATTAGATGATATACCTTTTCCTTTTCAGTGCCTTTTGATCAATTCGTGCTTCGTTACTAATTCTCTTAATTGTCATTGACCCTGATATGACTTGACTACCATCGTTATTGCTATTTGAGAATTTTCTCGTTGAAAATTAAAACAATGAGTGGTGTTGCAATTGATACCTTAATACTTTAATACTTTTTCTACTGGTAATTCGGGTATTATATGCTTGTTTATGTACTGTAACTGTGTGAATACGAACTGAGTAAGGTAAACCATTTTTATGAATAAATGAATTAGTCAGCAGTGGCGCAAGGTAGTAAAACTAGAATACTCGTCGAATAATTCCAATAATGACGTTGGTCTATGTCTTGATTGGCTTTAAGTCTAGCTTTTCAAAGGTATCTTAAGAAGCCCTTCGATATTTCCCGGCCCACTTAAAAATCATATATATCAGTGTCAAGTATATGCAGTATCTCAACAGACAGAAGTGCTTTGATATATTTGTCAAGAGTGGAGCATTACCACAATAGCTGCACTAAGGATTAAGCCGAAACATGGACCGCTGGGTTTCGTCTCGTGATACAAAGGACGTTAAAAGTTTTCTCTTTTTTGCCGTGATGGCACGAAGTTTTGAGTGTTGAATTGCAAGTTCTGGCCCGGCCGGCTCCCACTTTTTACAGTTATTGTAGTAATGTTCCACCTTTGTCATATGTGTATATATATAAATATATCAAGGCACTTGTGTCTGTTGAGATACTATATTTTATATACATGTCTGTATACATAAATAGCTACAGAGTGGCGGCATTTTCCCGCAAGAGTGAATAAAGCACGTTAAAGCACTGTGTTGGCTTTTGTCAGAAACTAAAAACAATTTACAGTATGAAATTGATAACTATCACGTCGGGTACTCTTAACGCAGCTAGATGCATATAAAATTACCTTGTCAACTGATTTGTGCAGTAAGGTCAGGAAAGAAGCTTATGTATAAAGAATTTAAGTGTTAACCATATTTCGTTGGTGTCTTTTTGTATTTCGAATCTGGCGTTAGCCTAATGACAATAAGTCAAAGAGGACGAATTTAAATTTATAAGTGTTCTTAATTCGTTATCTTCACAGCAGCTTTTAAAATACAATTGTACTATATGTGTTCAGCTGAAAACATACGAATCTTTCTCTCCAGTGTTTTTCAGTACAACACGATGATATTCAAGTAGAGCATACAAATTAGTTGTATATAGCAAGGACTGAATTTATTTAAAATGTCTCGTTTGTCGATCAAAGAATCTTGAGAAATGAATATTGGACATATTCTTTCCGAAAAACATCTGTTTAATACTGGGGAGTTTCTAGTGTTGTGAGACTAATTGACGTCGAAATCAAGGAATACGTTTCTTTGCTGGCGAGCTAAACCGTGTTAAAAACACTACTATAGTTTATTTTGCTCACGTCGACGCTAATCCCATGTCCTCTTTGCTATTAACAGATTCTGTTGTTCAAATTTATAAATATCTCATCATATATTACTTGCATATAACGATATACCCATGATTTATATTACAGATATTACGTACAACATAACAGATTGTTAGCAGTAACAGGTTCAGTGTATAGTTGAATATATTAGGAGTGGTTTAGATCTTTCATTTTTTCCAAGTATCCTTTAAGATTACCTTAAATATGTTTGAATAGTTCCGATAGTAATTTAACGTCGGTACGTCATATGAATATGCATATACATATACATATACATACATATGTTTGTGTGTGTGTATATATCTATATAATAGATAGATAGATAGATAGATAGATAGATAGATATTATGAAGAGACCTAAGGTATTGTTAGTACTACTAGTTTTATTGTAATAGTTATTTACTACTATCCG
>JANTCA010036229.1:0-20489 GCA_024741275.1 Chironex yamaguchii
TTCTACTTGCTATTAGATCTACGGTTAAATCTGACATTGGTTTTTGTCCAGCAGAACTTGTTTTTGGCACTCCTCTTCGTCTCCCCAGTGAATTGGTTGTACCAGCTACTTCTTCCTCCTCACTGGATCCGGCCAACTTTGTGGATTGTCTACATCGATACATGTCTTCTATTCCTGCAGTTCCAATTCGAACTTACAACAACTCTGCCCACATTCCTCCAGTTTTGGCAACCTGCACCCATGTCTTCGTTCGTGATTGTTCTGTCAAACCACCACTCCAGCCCCTTTACTCTGGTCCATTCCAAATCCTTCAACGCCATTCGAAATTTTTTACTCTTGACCTTCAGGGCAGACAAGATAATGTTAGTTTAGATCGATTAAAACCAGCATTTTTCGATGCTGTCAACCACTCACCTATTGTATCCCCCGACCTTCATCTTTCATCACCTGCATCACCGTCAGCAGAGTTACCTACTCCAGCTCCCACTCCGATTTCGGACATTCGAACTACTCGTTCAGGACATCATGTACACTTCCCGGATCGCTTTATACAGGGTTGCTTGTTTATGTATATGGACATATTTCGAATTTTCGAACGGATTTTATTTAGTATATCGCTCACTCGTCGCTCGTCTCGTTCTCTAGGGGCGGAGCTCTGTAGTGACTCGTTTCTCTGTGGAAAATTTTGCTAACGCAGGAACTAGGTGCGTCATTTGCGTAGGTTTGGAATTTCCTTGAAAAAGTATGTATTTCTCGTTCCTTTTTAAGTTAATCTCTTTTTTGATTCGGAAGATAGAAATGATACAAACTCCAACTTCCGCGAAGTCGTCATTTCACATTTTTTTCTTATCCGCCGACTATTTGTCGTCTACGTTGGTGAGTCAATTCTGTACGATATTATTTCTCGCATAAATATAGTTTTATTTTGAACATCAAGTAATCCTATAAGCTTACTATTGACAAAGTTAGTCTGAATCAATGTGGCATGATTTGATTATCAAACCAACAGGCCTCAGACTTAAAATCGGCCTTTAGAATGTTCCAAATATTTAGCAGCAGCGTCCATGAACTGCTGTCAAAACATCGACTCGCTAGTCCGTTATCCCAAATACCCCGTCCGTACGAATCCCGATATTTTTGAAAACGCAACTATTTTTATCCGTTTTCGGCTTTAGCCCGCACGTATCCGGCGTTTTTGGTCACCCAAAAGGCAACTTTTTGAAAAGGTCTTAAAATGTTGCGTTTTATCGGGATACACGTGAACGTGGCCTAAGTTAATAAAACAAATGCAAGTTGCAGTCACACTATCTAAATCCATTCAAAAAGACCACGTTCGCTATTTTACATGTATTTGCAGCAAAATTTAATTCATAATGACAACAAGGATAAGTGAAATAATAGAAATTAGAACACTTAGCACCTCACGGAGATGCTTGACTTTGCGAGGCGACTTCTTTGATATTCTCTCACAGTCATGCTCAAGACCACACACATAAATACATCCCAAGACAGGACCATCCACAACCGTACAGATGCTCGTTTTAGGTGACAACTGACAAGTGACTTAATGCCCAAAAGAAAATTAAAAGGTCTCCTCTTTGCACCGTGTAGATCAGCCGAAAAGTTCGATCATATTGTTAATGGCACTCGCTACATCCTCCCATTAACTAACTAGTGTCGGTGTCACAGACGTGAAGAAAACCCTTGACGTATTTGTTTCCAACGTCTACGTTATCTCCAGTCAAAACACCTGCCCTTGTTCTCTTGTGTACGAAAAGTGACGACTATCTTCAGGGGCAGATGTTTTGTGTTCGACAATGGAGACCCTTTAAATATGGATCGCTCTTGAATTCAGAGTGGGTATTTTGATCAAATGAAACAGTCGTAGTTTCGTTGCGTTCACCAATAAGTTTACGGTAAGTGCCCCCAACAAGAAGAGATCTTAAATCCATCACGTGTAATTTGTAAGTAACATAGCTGATGAAGAGGAAAGGTAAGTGCTGGTAATTAATCTCCTGTTATGGATGGAATCTTCAAACAGGTCACTCGCCGCCGTCAGTGTCATGGACACACTGCTAAATGCAGATTTTTTTAGTGATGTTGCTAAACTTGCAGAAAAGCGCAACTTAGGAATATGAAATATTAAAAGAGACTCGAGTTTTCCACAGAAGGCTTTGTTTATATTTCAAGTCAGGCGTTTTAGAGCTTGGTTGCGTCGTCCAGCACATGAAACTTAAAAACAGTAGACGTTGACAGCTGCGAAAAGCAGACGTTATATCGCTCTTTATACTCCCACAGAGTTTATAAAGATTCAAAGGGGAAGAAGGATGGTGATCTTTTGGACACTGATGTTTCTTGTCGGTTTGAGAGGAAGGAGGGCGATGACAGAACCTGGTAAGTTTGTGCTACGATGTTTTATTGCTTTGCTTGGTTCGTTCAAATGATTTTGAAGCATTATCATAAATACAGTTAGTCTGCTACATTATCAAGGCAGTAACATGAACAAGACATTTAAAATCATTTTGGATCAATGTTATCAAATTAATGAATGGAGTTGACAGGATGCATTTGGAATCCTCACTGTGCCGAATGTGATTGTCACAGAGCCTCAGAGGAGGCAGAACAGATTCTAAAGAGGGAGGGAGGGAGCATTGTGTGATGGTTTGTAGACTTGGACAAAGCAAATCCTGACGCCAAACCGAAGCCAACGTGCATTTTATGAAGCCCATCACATTTTTCTGGTATTACAAATTATTCTATGTTGAATTTAATGTTTGTTTTACAAAGGCTTTTACTCTTGCCCGGTCTCTTTCGTCTTCATTCCTTAATGGTGCACTGTGATGAACTTGGTTACTAATGCTGCCTGGCCATGCCAAAGTAAACAAAGTGATTGTGTTCTTGGCATGCTATGACTTCAGGATTACCATGCTGAACTATCGGTCAAACTGTACAATGCAGCATGTCACATACATTATCGTAAATGGTCTTGAAATTTTCTGTTACAACCGTCTGTGCGGTGGTATCTTCAGGTACAATTTGCGTAAAATAGCGTAATCACATGTTATTTTTCTGTCGCCAGGTAGCACCCCAGTAGCACACAAAGCAAAGCCCATGGAAGAATATTTAGTAAAACTGGATTCTATGCCAGATGGTCAAGGCTTTTATAGGAAGTTCATACATCAGTCTAAGCCAGTTCTCTTCAGAAAAGGTGCAAGACATTGGCCTGCAACTCGACTATGGAGAAGCTCTAGCTACTTAAAAGAGTCATTTTCAGAAGAAATCATACCTGTTGTTTACAAAGCTGGTAGTGAACATTTTTCCGGTCCTGTTAATTTTGGAAGAGTTTTGGATCAGTTCGGAGCTGAAGACTTCTATTGTAGTGCCAATGTAACATTAAATTCACATTTACTTAGTGATATTTATATTCCATCAATTCTTCAATGTGATGAATTGAAAAATGATATTGAAACTGTTGAATTAGTGTTAAGTGGTAACAATAAGAGTTTTGCCTTCAAGCAAGAAAGTAGAGATATGGTATTAGCTACAATCAATGGAAAAAGAAGGATTTTACTTTATGGCAGAGAATTTACTGAAACTTTCTTCAGGAATAAAAAAGTGGATTCACGTGATCTCTTTGACCTTGATCCAGAAGAGACAAGCAGCAAGACATATCTAAAGACTGACGGTATTCCTCACATAGAAGTAATTTTAGAACCTGGTATGGGCACAAATTATCTGTTTTAGTATTCCAATGACTGTTGTTGCTACCTTATTTATTTTATTTGTTTTAGTTAATAAATTTTTTTGGTTTCCTTTGAATGGATACCTGCCATCATGGTCATTAAAATTTTACATTTTTGGAAGTTTGTTCTTTGAAATGTTCAGTTCATCCATGATACAAATAGGCCCAAATGTATAGTAGGCCTATACAGCATTTGAATTTCATCCCCCACATGCTAGCAAGAAAGTATAGTTATTCGATAACTCATTTACCCAGACACTGAAGTAATCTACCATGGCTGAGTAGCTTTTTCCTACAATCTCAAAGACATTTATAATTATTGCAGTCAATATTTATGGCAAGTTACACTCACAATGCTTTTCTTAACAAGCTCAGAGATAGCACAAATTGAGGCAAAATCTTGCGTTATTCCAAAGTGTTCATGATCACTAGAATGTTTTTATCTAACTTGCAAAAATGGCCATGAACTTTGATGGTTTACACATTTTTGAAGTTGGACATGGCAATAGTATCTTCCTATCACAAAAAAGGAGTTGCAACTACTGGTAAAAACCTTTGGCCAGAAGTAAGGTTGACAAACGCAAGAATTGTGCCTTAGCAAGTTCTGTTTATTTTACTCATTAAGTATGGTTTGCTACTAAGTGTTGGTATGAAGGTAACACTTAACAGTATGGAACATTTTACAGAGCCACCAAGGTATGATGGAGACCTGCAAACTTTTTGTCCTGGTAAAATGTGTTGAATACAGCATGGAAAATCCAATAGGAAAAGACACATATTATGATACTCCCTTTATCTCATCACGTGCAGTCTCTTGATTAAGGTAAGTCATACCAGATATTTATACAGAAGATTACAATACAATTGCATCATCTATGCTTGTGTGCTTATGCATGCATAATCACAATTTCAATTGCAAGAATGTTCGCTGCCTAAATCTGCTGATTCTTATGATATTACACAATAGTCATGATATTACACAAGCTATTGTAAGTTCAAATTCACATCACTGGAAATAGAATACAATTAATAGGTGAAAGTAATGGAGCACATTCTTATATAGAGCTCACTTTCCAATACATTCCCTGGTCCTGTCATGGAAATCTATAATGCTCAGTAACAAGTGTATTAAAAAGGACCATATTCATAAGTTTTACAAGCTTTCTTGCAGGATAACAGCATTTCATTTGAGCAAACAACAAGGTGGCACAGATTTTTACAACTATCTGGTTGAAATAGTTTTTGTCTTGAGCAATGTCCATCTGGTATTGTACCCACTTTTCACAAAAGCAACATGAGTTTCTGCCATACACATTGTGGATTGATGGTATGTTGAACACTTTATGATGCCAAGTTAAATGAAGCACTTCCATTCTGGCAAAACAAGGTGTAGCTTTTAAAATTGAATTTTGTACAATCTTGATACATGACAAAATAGAGCAATGAGACATCTCTTGGTATAGTTTACATGATTCCAATGCACTATCTCCCTTCAGCATTCTTCTTCTTCTTCTTTGCGTTATCCCACCACGGTGGGGTCCACACTCCGGATCGATGCTCTCCACTTTGGTTGGTTTTTAAGGCATCTTGTCGGTGCAAATTTTTGGTCTTCATGTCCACATTGATTCTGTCCTGCCACCGTTGCTTCTGTCTGCCTCTCGGTCACCGGCCTCCAGCATCCAGGTTGTAAGCAGCGCTGGCCACTGTGCCCGGTGCTGCTCGAGTGATGTGTCCGAACCAGCGTAGTCTCCCCTGGCGCATTTTCTCATCGATAGGGACAACGCCAAAAGTTCTTCTGAGCGTGTCGTTTGTCACGTGATTGAGGAGGGAGATACCCATCACGTTGCGGACCATGCACATCTCCATGGCGTGCATACATCTCCCTCCAGCATTGCTTACTCAATTCTAATAGGAAATCCCAAATACCCTCCTCATTGTTTTTGTCCAAATGTTTCATGTTTCATTTTATGGTCTGCCTGAACTGACCAGGTTTTGCCACCATATACATGGATCTTACATTAGTTAAGTAAACATGTTTCTCTGTTTTCAAGAAAACATTGTGGTTCATCCAAAGTGAACAAAACAAGTTCATTGTAGCCCCAGCTTTGGCAATTTGCATATGGACATTCCACATATCATCATGACCACTTTTAGAAGTCTTGCTGCCCATATATTTTCACCATGTTTCACAGATACAAGCTAGATGTAGTGGACATTTTTTTGGTTATGTTTCTTGAGATTAAAATTTGTTGTTGAATATTTGTTGCAAGTAGTGATAAATATCTCATCAAACCATTTGTGACAAGTTACACCTACTTACTGTATAAATGTAGTTGCTTAGGGTAGAAATAGTATGAAGAAGCTGCTTTTGTCAGCATAAAACCTGTCATTAAGGGCTGGTGATTAATTGGTGAAGCACAATGTGACACTTAGTTACATTCCTTGTATTTTTATATGTACAACTGACCATTTATCTTCTCTATTTTAAACTATTTTCCATTGCTTTATCGTGTCCTTTTAGGAGATATACTGTACATTCCCCAATTTTGGTGGCACCATATCAAGAGCTTGGATCATAAACAAAACATTGATATTATCTTGTGGTTTCAAATGTATGATTTTTCTGAAACTATTGAAAGTATGGGAGTCACATGGCATAATGATATTGTTAAGGTACAGGTATTGCATGATTAACTAAAAGCAGTATTAAAGTCATTTTGTTTCACTTTATGGGTAGCATTTCAGTGAGAGATGTATACTGGTTTCTTAGCTTTATGCAATAGGCCCTATGCAAGTAAAATTTGACATTAGACTGGCAGTTATGAGAAGATATCAGATTTTGCAGTGGCGGTTGGTGGTCTTGAAATCTTGTGGGGCAGGAAGAGAAAAACTCAGTTCCTAAAATGTCAAGATCTCCTTGGTATACATAAAAAATTTTGAAGGAGCATCCTGAAACATTAGCCTACATTCCATAGGAAATTACTAGCGGAAAATTTTAAAAACTTTTTAAATTATAATTGAAAGTTGTATTGGGTTTGCAACAAAAGAAATGCAGTACTTCAGGCCTCAAATATTTATACATTTAAAATCAGATGGGCCATGAGAATAAAGCTAAAACTAGATTGCGTGGTCATTTTACTGTGAATAGCTGAAATATAGTAATCACAATTCTCGTGAAAGTGAATGCAATGTAACTCTGTGAAGTGCAACAACACAAATTAAAAGTAACGAGAACTAGTAAGAACATAATTATAGTAACAAAAAATATTACTGAATTCAGACATGTATAAGACAGTGCTTTCAAGAAACCAAAAGTTATTTAACCAAAAGATTTGCTCTTCTAACTTTTAAACATGCAAAGTTATCCACAACAGAGTTGTTGAAGTTAAGGGAATCTCTAACAAGCCTGTTCCACTGACAATATTGCCAGGGCATTGAGCCTGCCTTGAAAATGTGTTGACTCTTTTGAGAATAAAAAAGCACCTTTCAACTTTGCGTGGAGACATTGGAGTGGATACTAATAACTTTAACAGTTTTTTAAAATGTTCCAATGAGATTACTCTCTTGAAGTAACTGCAGCAAATTAAGGGCTCCATGACATTGTCTCAATTCTTGGCTGCTGAAAATAACTTCCAACTGTGATTTCTACTTTCCTTCATCTAGGATGGGATAGAATTCAACTGTCTTTAGTATCTGAGATGGACATTTTTTATCAAACTTGGCAAATAGTCCACTATCAAGAAGAGTTGGTAAATCAAGAAGAACAATATGACCACTCTTTACTGCAGTACCTTCATAGCACTGGGTAATAAGTTTTTGTTTGTTTTTAGGTTTAGGGGAATTCAATCTAAGCAGGAAATAATCTTGGATGATATTGTGTTTGCATCTCCTTGTGATAGGATACAAAAGGAGCAGAATCTTTCCATGACTTTCCAAGACAACAACATTCTGTGAATAATTTTGAACATCTGTTGTATCATCAGAAATTTTGGCTAGAAAATTTGACTCCTTTATTTTCTTTCTGATAATTTCTTGCCAGATATCTTACAATGCATCCAGCAATTCACTCTGGATAGGTTTTAAAGCCCCTTTAAACATAGGAGCTGCTTCTAAATGCGTGCTGCTTACAGAATGCAGTTCAGCAGTAAAATCTACCAGTCCAAGGAAAACTCGAGGATTATCTGAATTTTTTTATTCATAATGACCACACGATGCAAGCTCGAATGCTCCACATATTGTAATACAATTAATGAGCTGATAGACACGACAATTTTTCTTAACTTCCAAATTATAGTGGTGTTTTGTTGCATGGTAGGCTGCACTAACCTGTTCTGCTATGTTATACTGCAGCCCAGAAATGCAAACTTTAAGCAGTTGTCAACATGATGACCTCACACAATGTGCTTTTGTAGTTTTTCAGAGATCTGGTGGTGTAAATTCTATTCTGCTGACGAGATGATATTGAGTCCTCCTTGTATTTGGAGATGAATTGAGAGTTTTGAAGAAACTGTTTGTTGTTAAAATGAAATGATGTTTTTTATCTGAGCGTAAAATCTACTTGAAATGAGAACTTTTCATCAATACGACTACACTTAGAGCAAACACTTTCAGCTGCAATCCTGTGTTAAAATTGAAGTTCCCATTTTGGACGTAATCAGCCAATCACTGCTCTCCAAAAATCTCAGAATATGGTTATACACATGTTCTAGGCTGGTTTTGTAGAGCTATGATGTAATACGTTGATAACATTTATTTTCAAATTTAATCAACATAAAGCAAGGAGTATGAAAAACTATTTTTATGGACCAATTTTGGTGGGGCACTGCCCACAATGCCCAATTGCACAAGCCGCCACTAAGATTAAATACACTAGTAAGCACTTTGTATCCTGTATTTCATGCAATACCTGTATTCAATGCAAGAACAGTACTTCCTAGTAACAAAAATTTTAACCATAACCAACTTTGTGCTAAAATACATGGACATCACTTTCACCTCTGAAAAATGGTTGTTAGAAGGTTGATTGTGTAACTGTTGATAACTACATTGGTCAGACTTTTACAAGGTGTAGCTAAGGACTGTACCCATAAACCATGTTTATGAAACTCTATGTAAAGAGAGAAAGAAAGTATAACATTCACCTACCAACTAAAGAGACACAACTTGTAGTCAAGACTGTGGGCACCTTAGTATTAAAAAGTATTTCAAAATATGCAACTAAGTTAGAACCCAATATTGCTTGCTTTACTTCTACTGTAAGGTTTATGGTTCCTCCTTTTGCTTTATGTTTTTGTTATAATGTTGTTGATAAAAGCTAAAGGCTTGGCATAGTAGATCTAATACTTACACAGTATTGCATATTTCAAATAATGTCATGTATTATGACTTTTCTTTTGGCTGCTACATTAGGGCTTATTCACAACTGTGTTGGATAAGTTGTTTAGCACCCACACCTTGTGTGTGGTTTCAGGAACATTTGTAGTAAATTCTTTGTAATGAAGTAACTATCATTGATTAAGCTAGAGTAAGAATGAAAATTAATTGAATTTGCCTCATTTTGATCAAGTTTTCAGAATTATTTCATAAACTCAGAGAGGAACAGAGGAAAGAAATATCGTGTTCTGATAATGTTCATTCTTTGCGGTCGTTTTTGAAAATCAGTTCAAATGAAAACGAGACCTTACATTTGAGGATTCCAAAGAAACGAGAAAGACCTGGCTATGTTAAATTGGCTAGTGGATATGAAAGTAAGTTCAGTATTGTTACAATTTGAGGGAAAGCAAATGACAATTTATTACTTCATAATGCAGTAGTTCCATAACACCATTAACAATAGTTTAATTTACAACTATTAAATGAATGCAAGGATTTTAAATTCAAAAGTTAATTATAGATGGTTATAACCAAGGCTAGAATTTTAAAAATGTACTTAGCTTGAGGACATAAGTAAGCATTGTAGTATAAATTGAGTCTTTGTACATGTTAAGTGTTAGGTAGTGCATATAAAAATTATTGAAAAATGAATTATGAGTTGTTTTGAGTTTCTTGTAAGTAAAAACTAGTCTGTAGTTGAATGCTTTGATTAAATTTAGGTTTTAAATATTAAGGTATTGATACAGTAGCACTATTCTTGACCCTCCATACGTCAGGCTTTATCTCCAAATTGTAATGTTGACCATTTGTATGGTACTCATATGCGTTTCAGGAGACCTGTGCGGGTTGTGGCATACCATGTCTTAAGATCTACTGGTAGGAGATCGAAAGCAGCACCAAGCTCAATTGTAATTACCCAAATTTTCTAACTTTTAAACCCATGTGTACTTGGAAAGTATACAGTTTCTTCATTTTTCTGCAGGGGCCCTCTGAAAAGGCAAATGCAAATCTAAGCAGCACGACCCTGGGTGTGCCTCCCTATTTGCCTACACACATTATTCTGTTTGTGTGAAACTGCAAACTACAACTCTCCTGAATCTGGATTCATGATCTTCAACTCATCTATCCATACTTTCTCTTGAAATTGGTTTGGATATTGACTGGACATTGTGCTCAAGACCTCCTCAAATTTTGTATATATAAAATGAAAGGTTTTTCGATGCTATATACATCTTTTCACATAACGACGAGGAGGGATTCAAGCGTTTAATAGGCATGATAGGTGGTTTACATTTTCATCCATTTCGAGAAGTATTGTAACTTATGTGCTTTATGTGTTGTCATTATATTGACGTCTTTCGTAGGATATGTTGAAGGTCATGTTTGTGGTTAAATGCAATATACGTATTTCTTTTAGCTATTTGAAAAATTTCGTTACAGTGCCTCCAATTGGCTTTGGAACGGCCTTGTTAAATGACAGCGCAACAATGGCTGTAAAAACAGCACTGGAAGTAGGCTTTAGGTAAATCCCTTTATACCATGTTTAATCTGTTCAGGCACACTTTCTCCCTCTTGTGTAGATTTGGCTTTCATCATAACTGACATTCTATACTTTGATGTATGTTGCCATGGAGCTTTTGCAAAGTAACGTCACTTGTGTGTGTGAGTGTACTTTTGTAAGTATACTTACATACGCTTTGTAGCAAAGTCAGAGCCCCTCAAGATGTTTGTGCCAACATTCGTAGATGAGAAGGAGAAGTTGTGTTATTATCTCCCTTCCAAAGAGGACAGTGATGCATTAGGGAGATGTGTACCGCCACCGTTTCTCTGTAGACAGCAATGTCTCCATAAGAAGAGGGAAACTTGTAAATATCGTTGGTTCTGTTTCTTGTTAGGTAGTTTTACATTATTTGTGACAAAGGAGAGTTTTATTGTAGCTAATAACAGCAAAAAACAGTTTTGAAACTGGAATTATTTCTGTACTTCCGGCAAATATTTCAACACTGCTCTACCAAAGGAAATCTTCACTTGTTTCAGCTTTGGCAATTTGGACATTGTTGTGTTCCTATTGTTAAGCCGTTGGTTTAAAAGTTGTTTATAATGTGTGTCTGCCTTGGTAAAAGATGGTTATATTTATGTCTTGTATCTTTGTCTATATTTCCTGACTTGTTTTGTCCTATTTCTTGGTACCTCCTGTGATTTTGGTGTTGTCAGACTCGATAAAAATATTCCAAGTATACAAATATCTAAACCTAGCATTCCTCGAACTGATTTTGTACTCCAAGTCCTCAAATAAATTACAACTTGTTTTGTTTTTTTTCCAGGTTTATTGACACTGCTCAAGGATATCCGGGTGCAGAAAAGAGTATAGCTGTTGCTTTGCGTGAGAGTGGTGTTCCAAGAGAGGAGGTTTTCATTACAACAAAGCTTCATCCACGCTACCTAGGATATAACACAACTCTGGCGGCGATAAAAATGTCAATGCAAGATTTGGAAGTGGCCTATATTGATTTGTTTCTCATTCATAGTAAAGATTGCGACGATTTTCTTCTGCAGTGCAGTGAAGGTGAGTTCAGGTATTGGATGTAAAGTTATTGGGTTATAAAAGATTGTCTCGGATCAATGTATATACTGGCACAGCATCCGTACATACCAGTAGTTACCTCTGTTGGGTAATCAGACTGCATTAAATGTTTGCAGGTAGGCGGGGCTAGGCCAGTGTTGGGGGTGTGAACCAGTTGTGGTTTTAAGGTGAGAAACTTGTTCGGGGAGGCGAAGCTATTAGCAGGGCCGCAGTTGGTCTTTGAAAATGGGGGAAGGGGCAAACCTCCGCCAAAAACTAGGTTTATCAGTTACTTCTTCATTTTGTAACATTTTAGCCAAAAGCGAGGTACGTCACAAAGTTTCAAATGCTAAGTTAGTTCTTGACTTCCTTGCTTTATGAAATGATATCAAGAATAGGCTTGTGAAACGCGAATGTGTGGAAATGGTCATTCAATAAACATGAAATAGCAGCATGAAGCAGTTGCTGGCACCTATGTACAAAACGCACCAAACACATTTTGTTTGTGATATCGCGAAATGTTTATCGTAAACTTAATTATGTCGTACAACACACATACTACATCACGCCAAATACATATCTCCGTCTATCATTTCTCATAACAAATTCGTCGGTTGTAGTATCAATATCCAGCTCTTTGCCTTTGCCATAAACCTGGATGATCATTCTATAATATATCTGATTATTGGACTTGGAAACCAGGTAACCCACAGAAATATTTGGCACGTGGCTGGTATTAGATTCCATGATGCAAAGTTCAGTAATTATAGCTGACAATTTTAACAGAGAGTTGTCGAAAATGTCCAATTTGCAAAAAGGTGGCGGGGAATTGCCCCCTGCCCCTTCCCCCAGCGACTAAGACCCTGTATTAGAGAGAGAATCTGTCAAAGGGTGACATGGCGGAATTTACGTCGACGCCATATCAAACGAGACCTCGCAGTTGTCAGTAACGTTTCAAGGTAAACATATACTTATAGTCTTGTTTCAAACAAAGCCTTATAGGCCCTTTTGGGTTACGATATCATGCACATTTTTCTTTGTGATACATATTCATCTGCTGCACTTCACTGAAAGTTCGACTTCATTTATGGCAGCCCAAACGATTTGCATTAGGTAGTCTGGAATAGTAGGGAAATTTTAGTCTTGTGAGTTGTTTTCTTAAACATTGATGTTCTTGGCACACAACAATCACGTACTGCAAGGATTGTAACTAATCGAGCAGTCGCTACTTGGTCTGCAGTTACAGTCATACATAAATGTCAGTTTGTTTTGAAAAATCATCAATTACACAATGCCTTTGACCTATAACTGTTAAAGGAAGTGGCTCCTTTGCTACTGAGTTGTAAATTGAAAGCTTAGCAGAGTTTCCCGTGCACTTTTTGCAGCAATTATTTCTTTGCCAATTTCCAATATTTTGTTTTATGCTTGCATAGCCTAGCTTTAGACTGTAAGGCTTGCGGGCTTGTTTCGAGTATCAGGTCGTTTATCTTTAAACTTTTTTATCTTCCTTACTTATATTGCCTTTGCGTGTCTCTGCCCTGCCTTGCCAGCCTTTGCCTTTCCTTTGCCTAAGCATAGCCTGGCTTTACTATGCCTGGCATTTCCGTTGTCTTGCCCTCTCCTAGCTCAGGCGATTCTTGTTTTATTTTGGTATTGATAGACGGAACTCTGTCAACGATTAGCCCTGACTTTCAGGCCTACGAACTTTACCTGATTGCCATTTTGCGTGCATTAACATTTCATATACTCAGTTGATTGTAGGTTAACGTTGCGCGCGACAATCAAGTTCGAATTTCCTTCGTTTTCCTGGCTTTTTATTCTTTTACTGTTTTTTTCATATCGTACTTATCCGAGTTGAATGTTATTATTTGAGACAATGGCCTAATATGTCTAAGTATGTGTGGAAGATATTTTTTCTCTCTCTTACCAAGGTGAACCAAATGGAACTTGGCAAGAGAGCTGGAAAGCTATGGAGGAAGCCCAGCGCTTGGGGTGGATTCGCAGTCTTGGCGTAAGCAACTTTGAAGTTGCTGATTTAAAGCAGCTTGTCCGCCTCGCTAAAGTTCCCGTATCGATTGTTCAAAATTGGTTCGATCCCCTCTACCAAGATAAACGTGTGAGAAAATTCTGTGCCAAACACAAAATAAAATACCAAGGATATTCTCCATTAGGTTTGTTTTTGTATATTTGCTGACTTTGTATTGTTTTGTTGAAAGGAACATACTAATTTATATTTACTGCAGTCAAAGTGGATGTTCTGTAAATTGTAGCTCGCTGTAATGAAACTCCTTAACATGACTGGGACTCTGGTCCATTTGCGTTCTTAGTTCGAACTCAGTAGAAATCAGAATTGATCCCTTTGAGATTGGGATAAAGCAAAAATGAATGGAAAGTATGAAGACAAAATTACATTTACTAAGTCGACGAGTCATGGTAACTTTGTGAATGTATTAGAGTCGAGTCTGATTTAGATTTAGTAGAAAGAGCCATATTAGATCCGGAGTTTGTGTACCATGTGGTTACTTGAAGAACTACTTTAAGTAGCTCTCCATAGAGAGTAAAGGGAACTTATTTACAAGGTTAAAGTTGCTTATAATGTTCGTTGCTACTGTTGATGGCAGATTTTTAGTGGAACCGATTCAGTTGATAGTAATAAGTCACTGCCTAAACTTTTTTGTTTATCATTACGACGAATATCGCTGATCGTAAAACACAGAGTGAATTTTTACCTAATTCTAGAGATTAGTGAATGTCTGAGTAGACATTTTTCGATTTGTACCGATACCATGCCTTGTTATTTTGTAATATAGACTCAGTGCTTTTTTCCGTCCCTTTGAACTAGGTTTCCAGTGGTTGACCATGGGAATGTCATACAATCCGGTACTGACATCAGAGCTGATTATCAGTATCGCAGCAAATCATGACTATGTTGCATCACATGTTGTCTTACGTTATGCAATCCACAAAGATGTCACACCGATAACGAGATCAACTGATCCAAATCACATTGCACAGAACTTTCGGTCACTGGATATCAGTTTACATCCCATGGAAATAGAGGCTATTGACCAATACGATGATGCTATGGCGAAAGCTCTCCAAGAAATTGAAGAACAGGAGAGCAAACGAAACAGTACTGTTGAAAAAAGCGAGGAGAAGTTGAAAGATGCGCCGCGCGATCCGCCAGGGAAGCCTGGTAAGAGTGGGTCAAGAGAGGAATGGTATGCAGAAGAAAGCATCAAGGACAAAGTTCCTAAAGAAAATGACCTGGAAAATCCATCTGCTGATAACATAGGGGAAACTAATAGAATAGATGCAGAGTTTAGTGATAGGGGCAATCCGGCAAGGACTGAATTGTGAATTGTAGGGTAACCAAATAAAAAGATATTGGCTTACTTCTGAAGGCACACTGCTCTGTCCATATTCAAATGTTCACATTTTTTCTGAGCTGTCTCTGCCCGCGCTTAGCTTTCTGAGTGCTACATAAGGAGAAAAAAGTCAAACTGGTGAAGCACTTTTCGGCCATAAGAACGTCTATAAAGGATCTACTCTGATAACTGAATAGCTACGTCCTAATTCTAGTTGATTGCAATTTGCAGTTTGCAGTGTACCTTCCAAAAGCGTATGTATTTTTGGCTAGAAAATATCGATCTGTCGTGTGCTAGAGGAAAGCCTTTTCTATATTTATTTATTAAGAAGTATGAAGGAAAGTAGAGTGTTGGAGATAGAAGTTGCTTTAGATTTTTTTTGGTTTGTTAGTAGTTTAGCTTCGTTGTATCAAGGTCGTTACAACAAGTTGTAGTAAAGAATTTAGGTGACAAGAAGATTTAAAGTCAGTTATGGATTGCTTATTACTCTGTTTATCTTGGGTGAAAAAAATGAAGGAAGAAAAAAGGGAGCACAGAAGGAGAAAAGAAAGAAAGGAGAAAAGAAGAACGATAGGAGCAGTTCAGGCTTTTGGTACGTTGTTTTTTTTGACAATGTTCCATTGCTACATTTGGTTCCATGTTAACACCTCCATCTCTGTTAACAAAGATAGCTCAATAGCTGAAGAGGTCTCGATGTCACTTCTCGTTATCAATACCTGCAGCCATTACTTCTTGTAATCTTTAGTACAATTTATCGTATTATATTGGTATTATTTGGTTCCATCCCTTATCACTGACATAATTAAAGCCACTCTTTTCTGTCTTTATTAACTCTATCCCGCGGCTTTTTGTAGAAATTTCAGCTTTGCCAATGTCTAAACAAGGCAAAGTCCGCTAATAAAAGAGATAGGCAAAATCTAGTTTTTTCCTGTTAATGTCCGAGGTGGTTTTGAGAGCATGTATACAACTTGAGCCTTGAGGAGGAGAGGGATTTGGATTAAATAGAAACATCCTGTTCTTTTACAGATTTTGGGAAAGAGGACCAGTTGTACTTTCGTTGTCATTTATCTAGCTCTGGACGTGCCATGAGGAAAATTCCCATTAGTTCCCAAGCATCTGAGAGACTGTTTTCTCTAATTCTACTTGGCTAAAGTTATGGTTTGTTTCGTCTACTGATTACTATCAGTTTGAGTTTTCTATCCGGTAGCAATCGAAATGGAGCCATTATTTAGATTATTAGACAAAGTTATGCCTTTTTATTCAACAAAATAACAGGCAGAAAATTGTTTCTTAAGAATCATTGAAGTTAGGGGGTGCAAATATGAAAAATGCAAAGGTCAGTGTTGTTTTTAATGACCTCTAATTATGTTGCATCACTTGTACTCCTCTATTACTGATGTGTAAATGTAAATTAAGATGTGTTTACGGAAACGGAGTACTACTTCATAATTACTCAGTTTACGACAATGTATATCAGCTGGAAAGAATTTTTGAGATGCCAAATGTTTGTCGGTTTGAACATTATTGAATTGAACATTTTCTGAATTTGATTTAACGATGGATTTAATGCCCATCACAGGCATACAATAGCCATAAAGTTCCATCTCATTTGTTTGCTTTTGTTGATATGCTGATTTAGCACAATGTCGCCTATTGAATAGACTTACATCCCAATTCTTCCTTGTGTTAAGAAAAAATTTTTCCAGGTGCTCTGTCTATTGAGAAGTTATCACGTGTCAGTGGTCTTAAAATGAGATTCGTTTTACGGTTCAGTGATCACCTCTTGAACCGTAGAACTCGCTTTCACTTGCATTAATCTGTTGTCGGCCGCATGACAAACGTTGTCGCTCTAATCTTTCCAATCGAATGCTTGATGTTCAATTGACTGTATAGGTGCGAGATAAAGTTCAATGATCTTGTCCTGATGCCATGACCCCCAAAATTCACATCCTTTATTCAGTGCGCAGCCTACGAAACTTGAAGTCGCGCCGCGTGCAAGAAATTTCCCAATACCAAGGAACACAAGAATGTGTCCATCTTGACAGCCCTTATCTCAAGACCTTGTTCTTTCTTCAGCCCATGTTTGGCTGTGAAAGAGACCAGGGTACTGATGGAGGAGGAAAGACGATTCGAACAATGAGAGTCTTGCTGGTTCGTGGAGCATCTCTGCTGGGCTTGTTCTTTCTTGTCTTATACGAAATCTGGAAAACTGGGGACATTACAAGATCTATTCTAGGTAAGCCGTGACTCGTGATAAGTTATAAACATCTCTCATATGTTATGTAGGGTACTTGAAAGTCGGTTTTAATGTGTTACATTGCAAAAGTTTTCTACTTCATCCAAATCGTTCATGCGACTAAGGTCAACACAGACTAGCTCATAACAATTGCCTTATTATCATAACCTTATACCCTAAAGGTTTAATCCCCATTTTCCATTTCATTGCTCGTCGGCAGAGGTCACTATATATGCGTATGTGTGTATTTGCGCATATGTACAGCCATTATCTTTGATGATACAGTAGTCGTTATATTTTTCTTAAATCTCTTGCATTGCATCTCACGAAATCGTATGATTTGTAACATTCCAACTTAGGTGCTGCTTTTCTTGAAGTACTAGGATAACAGCTTATTTAGGCGGGATTGCATAAAGAATAGGAAAACTTTGGAAACTATCACAATAGAATTGAAATCGATGCCCAAGCATTCTACAAGAAAACATGAAATTGTTACAGCTTAATCAGGCATTTATAGTGTCCACGTCATGTAAAGTGGTAACTTTATTCTTGAGCACTATCAAATACGTGCTCTTACGAGTGTAACTAATTCGAATGATCCCAGTCAAGTGATGGTAATAACTTATGTTACTTGTAATTACAGAAACAACAATAACATAATGGAAGTGAAAGCAGTGTGGCCTTGAAAATTTGCGACATCAATACTTTCTTTTCTAACGATTCATGCTCTGAAGAGTGTCAGAAGAAAAAAGCTTTTAAGTATGTTTTCAGCGCAACGTCGCAAATTTTCAAGGCGATTTTCATGGTTTTTACCACAAAAGGATGAATAGGAGTACTACAAAGTTATTGTAAAACGTTTAGTCGTTTTATTTTGGACTTGAAAGACAAGCAGTCAACTGCTAGTCTCGAGTGATGTTTAATGCCAAGCCACAAGAGTTGACCAGGAAACACATATTTCTATTACAAGTTAGATCTTACGGTCATTTTGCAATTGATTTCTTCTTTTACTAAAAAGAAAAACGTAATTCTGGACAAGTTCGTTTTCTTGCAATCTTGTGAAGTACAACTGCAATGCTTTCCTAATGACTAGCAGTACGTTTGGATTTTTCCACCTTTCCAATGATATCTTGAGAGGAAGATTTACTTAAAACAACTAGACCTTATTGTACAATAAAGACCTCTTTAACATTTCCCGTAGTTGTATTGACTTTGTGATACTATTCTGTTAGATTCTGTTTACGATGAGCATAAGATGAAACAGAGATTCATTTTCATCTTATGCTGAGGGACACGTCGTACATTGCTTCCTAGTACAACAAATATTTATATACTGATACACGAATCAGTATAAAATTCTCAAGAAAATGCAAAAGTCCGAAGTGACGAGGCACTTAAAACTAGATTTATTGTTAACGACATTGTTGCCTTGAGCTTCATTCTCCTAGGATCGATATGTCTGGTAACAGTTCAGAGAATTGTCTCTTTTATTGACTTAATTGATGTACAACGTCAATGAATTTTACCTCCACCTCATTAGATGCATGGCTCATCAATGTGTAACGTCAGTTGTTTACGTAATTATGTACTCTATTTATTTTTTAGGAATATCATGGACATAGTATTCCGCACGTTAGTCTTGCAAAGTAATATTGTCAATACATAACTGAGTGCTAATATTGTCTCCATCTGTTGTAGAAAATGAGATACTGTTTACAGGTTTTCCGGAGGAAACAGACTTGACTGTGTTCAATTCTAAAGAAATATATATTCCCATCGATGGTAATCAATGAACTCCTAAGTTCTCCATAGTTCTAAGACTGGCGTTTCGTCTTTCTTGCAACACCTTACGACCATGCTTACTTTAGTCTTACTAAGATTGTAATTAGATTAATAAGTGTTTCAGCGAGACAATTGAGTGAAAAAGGTATAGCGTTATAAGCATAAACATAATATGCACGTAAGCATGTATAAGCATTATATAGTGCATTTGGTTAAAGTACGTTACAATGGGAGAACGATAAGTGGACCCTATATTGTATAAAAAGTTGTAAATTTTAATTGCAGTTTTCATTTTCCTTTGCAGGACATGAAATAAGAGATGTTATTGTTTAACGTGTTCATTCCCCTAGTTGAATATTCTTAATACTAAACACACTGAGCAAGTTGCTTTGCTGTTGTTTCTAAGGAATTTGCATTAATGTTTCCATACCATTTACTATAACAGTGTAGTTTCAATTGTAAACACCTACATTTCATAAATCGTATGGAATAATAATTGAAGTAAGTGACAAGTTACGTCTTCTAGGTTGTTCAATGAACTTCACTTGCTATGTTAGCAATTGTGTTGAATTTACAATGTGAAGAGGTCCAGTATCAAACCGAGCTCTAGGCGGAGCTTAAGAAATCGTTGGACTGTCTATTTACCTGTCGACATGTCAGAGTGTCTTTGGGCACTGATGCAAGGGAGACAACCGTGGGAAGAAGTCTGTCAAAGTAGAATAATTACATGTTAGTGTTTAGAATTATGATTGAATCTCAAGAAAATGCACGATTACGCATAATTTCTCAAATGACCGAGCAAAAAGATAACTCTTATGTATGCTTATGTTGCCTAAAACCAGCTAGTCACATCTGGCTGGTGTTCATTATATCTACTGTAACTTGAGTTATACAGACCCTTGAAACATGTGGCAGTTACATTTAATCGGCGTAGCAAAGTTGAAACAAGAAAACCGTTAATGTGAAGCCTGTAGGATGTTTGATTCGTATGGTAACGTAATTCCTCTTGTATACTTTTTCGTTGTTCTTTTATATATTTGTGAGTTTGCCTCTTACAGTTACTGATTAGACCGTAAACTTTTTCCTCTCCCGTGTTTCCAAATCCATCTTGAGATATATAGCAATTGTACTGTATATAGGAATTTGAAAGGGATAGACCTAGAAAAGATAGGTAACATAGATCTGCTCTATTTTGCAGCTATATGTAGCTAATTCGAGTTCTTCCATTACCTGGTTTTGTGTCGGGATTTTGGATGAGGTGACGTTTTGAGGCAAACTCTGATTCTCGACCTTTGTTAACCTCAAACCAGGTTCCAGATTGTTTTAGCATTGCTAACCTGGTTAGGCAAAAACTCAATTAACACCCTTGATAAGTGCTGTGTCTATTAAAAGTCTGTTTATCGCCTTGAAAATTTGCGACATTGCGCT
>JANTCA010036240.1:0-20489 GCA_024741275.1 Chironex yamaguchii
TGGCGCATTCTGATTTTTCTAGTAAATGTTGGCCTATGGCAGAATCGCATGTTTTGGCAGTCATTTTCGCTTTGCAAGCGAGACATGGCTGTTCTCTAGGAGAAATTGATGCTTGGCGTACAGTGGCTGGAACATGTCGTTTGATACTGTCACCCAATCTTTGAGAAGTCGCAAATTTTCAAGGTGATTTTCAAGTTTTGTACCGCAAAATGATTGTTCAAATATATTTATCAGCAGTCAAGGAATTAAAAACTCAAACACCAGTGTGTTATTGTACAAATAGTTTGAATCACTTTGTCTTTAATTTTCCCCTTATTATTTCATAGTCTTTATGAATCCGAGGATCCCGACCTGAGGAGAGATGATCTGGAAATTTTCTTTGATTCATGTAAGTTTCTCCCAGTAATTGCTTTTATGTTGCACCGTTAACCCCAATCTGGCATTGTTTTGATATCAAAAAGCGAGAAAAGAAATATATATATTGTACAAATAGACAAGTATTTAAATAGTTGGCTTTTATAGAAAACAGTTTAAAGCAATGATTTTGGTGAGATATTCTTAGTGTGTGATTATGCGTAAAACTGGACCTTTACAAAACGATAAACGTTGTCGTGCAGACAGTCGGTTAATAGTTAATTGTTTCCTTCATTTCCGAATACAAGTAAATTCAGTTTGAGACTGCGCATATTTTGTATTTATCATACATGTTTTTACGGAGACGTATATCTTAGGTACCTAATAATTGCAACAATTGAGGTACTGAAACGACCCTTGACTGCAAGCATTCGATTGTTTAATGTTGTCCATGGTCAAAGTGTACGTCAGTTTATTTTTGAGAGATTTTTGGCTTTCTATCCGTCAAGGATGTCTTTTATACATCCTGCATGAGATAAGAAATGTTAACGTTCTGAATGGAATCGAACACAGCACTAACGAATATTGTTGAGGACAAGAAGATAGAAGACATTGGGGGATTTAATTGTTCTTAGATTTCACGATTTTGAAACTTAAATTTCATCAACGTGCCAAGTATGTATGACAGTAATTAATGACGGAAAAAGGGATAAAGCTAATTATAATCTGCAATAGTTTCTACTAAAATCTTATATCAAACTGTCCCCACGACAATTCTAGTATGAAGTGTTTAATGAAGTATTAAGGTAGTGGCATCGGATACCTTGCAGTAAAGAATTTCCGAGTTGACCCCTATATCTATCTAAATCTAACATCAATTCTTACTATATGGTACGGCATTGTGTAGGGAATATCACTTCTCATCTGTAATTGCAATTTGGTTGACATATTATATACCTAATTTTATATTAAGGTGCCTTTATGCAGTATGTTAAAATGCAAAGGAATGTCTATTAAGCATAAAATTTGTACAGTCGTCGTATAAATGGAATATGCCACGGTGTGCTGTAAGATGCCATGAACTCGCTAGTAAACACTCAGTACTGAAGTAGCACATGCTGAGCAAAAGGGCTTATGATATGAAAAACCTGATCCTACCCAGGCTTGTCTCAAAGTGTAGAGACAAGTAGAGATAATAACGGAAAACATCTTTACTATGTTAATTAGTACTTATGTGTACGTTGTGGGAGGTGTCTTAGTTATCATAAGCCAATTTCAGCCAAGTTTTTGAATTGTGCTTGCATGACGTCTAAAGACATACCTGGACATTTCCTGTCTAGTGTCTACTATATCTGAACAGACCAAAATTTTGTCGTTATTTAAAAATTGCGTGTTTAAGGTGACTGCATGAACTCTTCTTGATGATAGTTATTTGCTGTTGAAAATACTAAGTGTTCGGGATCATTTGGCATAATCTTTGCCTTAAAAGTGCAGTTTGATCATCAAAAAGCGTAGATTTGGGGCGGGTGGGTACAGGCAACAAACTTCCTTTGTTCCTTCTTACACAGTTTTAAATTGCAGCTTGTGAACACAGTAAGTTATGCCATCGGGAATATCAGTAAACATATTGCTAGTATCAACTTAGAATCACTCACCCTACGAGAGACCGATAACTTGTATGTTATAGTGATTTGCGGGATGTAAAGTGCAACTTTCTCCGTCTGCTTATGGCATTTGGTTGATCACTGGAAATCAAAATCAAAATTGATCACCATGGGAGATTTTAGTTCTTAGAAGTCTAGTTTTGTTACATATTTTCTTCTACCTGGCACTTTGTCACTCTAACCTGCAGTTTGCGAATTCTATAAACATGAACTTTACTTCGTGTTGACAACACGAAACATTTGCCTCTGATTGAGTAATTCATCATTACTTCATGCATCGTTTGAGAACCCCCCACCCGGATCTAAAATTTAATATTGTAATCTCGGACGACGTCTTACTGCTTCATCTGCTTCTTACAGTTTCGAATCGGACCATAGAAGAACGGATATAGGGAATTGACTCTGTTTATTGCCCATTGGATAATGTCGCGTACATTGCTGTTTCCTTATATGTGAAAAAGGCGTGAGATGTGTAGAAAAGCACTATTGCATAATTTTCCTGTTTAAAAGATACCCTGAATAGTGTATCTTGACTGTACTTGCCAGATTATAAATCAAGACCAAACGTAACCATTTAAGTGTGTTTCATATAAGATTTTGTAGCTGCTAAAAGTTGATACTGGGAGCTGTTAGTTCCGGAATAGATAGACAAAATGTCGAGGTTTACTCAGTTTAACTGCATGATCTTGTATTTTGCTTATTTTGTCTACGTTCAGTCACCTACTTCAATTTGCCATAGTGTTGGAGTTGGTCGAGCGCTTGCCATGTAATTAGCCATTTTAATATCTGATATAAGCTTCTTATAATGTGTTCAAAATACGTTTCATTGCTTGTTCTTTGATGTTTTTCTAGTCGCGGCTGCTTCGGACCTTCCTGACACCTTGTTTTCAAGTCTGGAAACCCAGAGGAGACCTTCATTTGCCAAGAGAAAAAGTCCGTTGTGTGAAAGTACGGAAGCTCGTGAAACTAACCTTTCTTTATTGTTAGAGGTTGTTTCGTTGAAGTTTATTTCGTGTTGCGGATTTGTAGTAATTTTTTATTGAACATTAGATGATCCTTTTGCCCCAACATTCTACACCGTGGATGACATCATCCACGCCATATTGTACATTTCAGGAAATATGAGACACCTAGTTGGTATACTGCATTCTCGGTTAGACTTACTTCGTTTGTCTGGCCAAGGTAAAATTCAAATTATCTGGTCCCTATTCAATTATCCCCTTGGCAAGTAGCTGCCGAAAAGCAAATAGAGAGCGTATAACACAACTGAAATAATGGACAGAGATATTTCCTAATGGTTATCCCAGGGCAATTCCTAAAGGTTGCTGCTTGATAAATAGCACTAATAGCAGGGCCAGCCGCCTCTGCCTTTCCATACTCTGAAATATAATAAGATGGAGGTTGTGCTTTTGTGAAATAGTAAAAGATGGTAGGTATTGGAGACCAAATGATAGTACATGTCCTTAAACGTGTGCCTTGGTGCAAATGATTCTTGATATTGTACGTAATCGAGCCATCATCATACAGTAAAAGTTTTTAAAATATGGGTATTTGCAACTGCTAAAGATTTATTTTTTGTATTTTACGGAGTGAAGACGGTGCTGCAGTCAAAGAAAGGAAGAAGAATTCCAGGTGACACCAACAACGATTGCAGGAGGCACTCTACAAGTGCGGAGGATATCTCACTTTGATACTATGTTCCTTTGTTGCCTTATTAACATTTTTATGTCTCGCGGAAATATTTGGGTGTAATGCAACAGAAGTTTCTGTGGATGAGCTTACAGGTTTCACATACGGTGGAAAATGTGTTTCTTTGACTTTGTTGCGTTTGTGCTTAAGTTGGTCGTTGTACTGTTATTTATTTTTCTCAATCGCTTTTAGGCTCGGCAGTTATACAGCCAACATTGGACATGCTTAATCCGTGTTTTGATGAATTAATTGAAAGTTTTGATTGGCTTGCACGTAAGCTAGTTTGTTAATTTTCGTAGTAACTCACATTTTATCTGTCGTGGCAAACACTTCTGGACAATTCTAACTAGAACCTTCCAGAACATTCAGCAGCTGGCAAACTGACAGCTTTTCTGTATATTCTAGAATGTGTTTACATTGCCTGTGGTAAAATACGTAAGCATGCGCTTAATGTAATATATTTTGTACATGTGAAGAACTTTCTGGAAGGTTCCATGATCCTACTTTCCCGAATGTTCTAGGCGAATTTCAAACCCTATATAAGGCGATCTTCAGCCCATGTTCTTATCTTGTTTGTTGTACCCGTATTACTTAGTGCTAATAAAGGTTAATTTCAAAATTCCTTGTTTGTTATTATTCAACTATTGTCCAAGATGCAACACTGTCTTTACTTTGAGATAGCATTGATGGTTACTTAGAAGTGTCACTGGTAGATTGTGAATGGCATTATTAAATTTGGCTGACACTAAGTTTCATCTTGAATAACGCTTGCACTTTCTGGCGCTCGATGCTGAGTGATTCTGAGTACTGAATATATTCGCTACGGTTGAGGTTAAATTTCAAATTGATCAGTTTGCAATCATCTGATATTTGTGTGTATATGTGTGTGCTTGTGTCGTGTACTTATCTCACTCTTTAAAAAACGGAGTTTCCCCTTCATCTTTCAAGCTCTAGAATTATAGAGCAATACGTGAACTGCTTGCGATACTTTTCCATAGTGAAAACGGTACATGTCCTTAAGCGTTTATGTACTTATTCCCCACGTCGCATTTTGTATCCAAAGGCTAGTACTGCCTGGCATTTTGTCGCGTGTATTTGCAGCGGCTGTGTCGTTCCCTAAACGGGGAGACGCTAACTTTAAACATGTTGGGTTTTAGGATGTCTTGATGTTTTGAGCAGGCTTTTTCGATATTCGTAAGTTCCTTTCACTTGGTCCTTTGTCTCATGAGTTAGATGTATAGTTTTTGATTTTGTTACTTTCGCACTTAACTTACCAAGTCTTAAGGAAGTATTTTAAAATTTCTTTTAGCTGAACTGGCCTTTGGAAGGACGCTTGATCCCGTCGAAGAAAATCCAGCCAGCGAGGGTTTGGAAATCATGAATGTTGACGAATCTTCGATGCTTACTGAGGAAACTGTTTCTGGCCCTGTGAGTCAAACCGCGAAAGCAAGGGAATTAGCTCAGAGGAGACCGAGTAGCGATGAAGGACCGCCAATCTTCGAGAAAACATATTGTGGAGACCGAAGGTTATCGGGCGGAGAATCTGCCAACCAGGACATTCCAGGTCGTTTTCCAGTACAACATTATCAAACTCCAAGTTTCCCTACACCGTCTTGCTCATTGCCGCCATCTGATGTGATGTCATTACCGAAACTATCAAATGCATGCGCAAGGGAAGGAGCCAGAGCAGCAAGACAAGATAGCTCTCACGAGGAACGTGGAAGACTTACGAAAAGTAATGGCTTTGATGGTTCTGTAACGGACTTAGTACGTCAATCTTTGCAGACTCCGAGTACAACAGGTACCAGCTCTGATAGGCACCAAGGAGAAGTTAACAGTGAAGGAAAACCCGGCGGATTATCTTATGCATCGTCAATGCGTTTCAGTAACTATTCAGATCTACCACCACAGTTGCAAGCGCCTAATCTAGTTGCTCATCTCCAGGCAGCGCTAGCGTCTCGTGATATCCAAAAAATGCCACGTAATAAATCGGATACTCAGCTGGCTTCATTAGAGTCCTCGGAATCGGTGAAGTCACCAACAAACAGAAAAACTAGTGGATCACGAAAGGAAGGGAATGTAGGGAAATCCAAGCGAGCCAAAATTACAAGGAACGTGTCGGATTCAAATCTTTGTCAAATGGAAACGGAGTCTTCCCGAGCAAGTCGAAGACAGACACATCGTAGCCAGTCGCTAAACAATGATTCTTCAAAAAGTTTACCGAAGAATTACTCTGATACTAATTTAGCCGCTATGGTCTCTGTTCCTCAACATCGGCGAATTCTTCCGAAAAATTATGTTACATTAGTGCCTTTACAAACTACGTCGGTTTTACCCAAAGTAGCAGCGGCAGGCAATGTACAATGTGTACCGATCTATGCCGGACAAGGACCGACATTTGTCGTCAATCCACAACCGCCTGGGAATAATGAACCTGGTGCGGCAAGATTGTACCTGCCAAAGGTGACGCAAGCTTCATGCTCATCTTTCACGACCGTTAGCGACTTGCCAACAAAAATAACAGTATCAACGTGCGCAAGTAGTTCAAGTCAGGCAAACGTTGGACTTATTGGAAGTAATGTTCAGCCACAGACAAGGATTTACCAGCTAGCAGATGATGGTAAAAATATTCTCCCTTTTACAGGACTGACAACAGCATTGTCGAAATCAGTTCCTCCTTCGTTTCCCGCGAACACAATATTTGCTACACCAATAAGTGTGACAACACCATCCAAGGAAACTCCAGTGAAGCAACTTCAGTCAGACTTAGTAAGTACACAATCACAAGCAGCGGGATCTAAGACTACAATGGCTACTCAGGTTAGTCCAAGTATTGTGGCATTTTCTCCACCGAATGGTGACTCGACACTGGCGAAGCAGGATCAAGACCTGGTAATGCCGCTTCAAGGTCTAAACGATCAACAATTAATGAGTTTAGCAAGGCTTCTGCAATCAAGGGATGGACAGCAACACCAGCAGGCAACGATTGCTTACTTGGAAGTGTTGCAACAAATGCTGAACAATCTTTTGGTTCAGCAACAACAGCATATGCTTATTGCTCAGCAGGAGAGAATTAGTAAGACTGTCGTAAGTCCAGAAAGAAATAATACACTGCAATCTACCCTTGGCTTGCTACAGAAGACAGGTACAGTTACAGTTACAGACAAACCTTCTCTGGCCCAAACACCGAACGAGGCTTCCCGTCTGCTCCTTGAACAAACCACTGTCTCGGTTCCAACAGAAGCAACATCCTCAGCATTCGTTACAACGTCGGCAGATGTTGTGCCTAATGTGTCACACGCTCCAGCCCCAAGAGCGGGCCCAAGAATTAAAGTTACGTCGTTGGCATCTCTGCTGCAAACGAAGCCCGAGATGCATACTCAGCTGACAGCTATGCCTCAGTCCACAAACCAGGGTCCTAATATTAACTTTCAGACTACAGCCACTTTAACCAGAGTCCAAAATGTCGTCGTTCCTAGCAATGGGTCCACTGCATCACTGCCTGGTTGCGTGGTTATGAATGCAAATCTTTGCCGACTTCCACTGAAATCAGACGAACAGTTGGCTTTGGATGGCAGACTAAACAGTGTATCTGTTGCTATGGATATGGATGTTCCTGCGGATACCGCTCGCACTCCTCGCGGGATGATGGTTAAGGAGGAAACGTCTGCGGTAAGGGATTTGTGTTTTATATTGTATGATTCAAAATAATTCGCTCTTGTTGGTTTGAAACACAGCGAGTTTTTATTGTTTCCTGAGGGCACTTCTTGTGGCCGTGCTGCATGTTGGATCGTATGATCTGCAAATGATAATAATTTTAGCAGTTAAAGATTAAAACACGACTTTTGTAAATGCCGATTGAGATTTAGAGCCAAAACAGGGCAAGAATTTCAATTTTACCGAAACGATGCGAGAGATTTTCTACCCATCAGACTTCAAACATGTACAATTTACGATTTGCATCAGAAGAACGTGTGGTAACCTTAATTTTTCATATTTTAAACGTGCTGCGGCCCTTAATGCTGATTTGCGGACCTCGGTAAGTTTAGGCCTGTATCCTCTCTGTAGTTAAATCGTTCGTCATTAATCTTGTTTTTAAATGTGTAATAAGTTTTAAGGCAATGTCAGCGACCTTGCGTACGAAACGTATCAAAAGTAACCCTTATTTCAGCTGTTTTGTCTGATATTGCGCGACGAGTGGTAAGATGCCGAGTACCAGTTACTTGTTTTTATATTAAGAAATTTTCCCCAGTATGCATCTTCAATATAGCCATGATACATTCTTTTCATCCCTGGCGGTAAATATGTATGAATAAGAAAAGTTTGGCTCTTCTTCTGTTTTCTGTTCTTAGTTGTTAATTTTTTGGTAAGTTAAGTGCGTGGATAGATCCAAAATAAATTTTATGCTTTCTGTTCTGACAGGGTTTGTCTACGTTGGAGGATTCATCAGGATTTCAGAGACCAATCAATCAAGGTAAACTGCGCTGGAGAAGTTATTCTTTCAGATTTATTTGAAGAATTACAAATCGTGTAGTGATAAAGCAATATTATAATAGTGTATATGCCGTAGCATTATTTGTAATGTTGCAATATCAAATTATTTTAGCTTACATTTGCGATGTATCCAAAAGTCCTTGGCACTCGTTTTTTCCATATCCTTTGCAACATTGAGATGAGAACTTCCTGGGTGTATTTTATTGATTTGTTGAGGACTCGAGCACAAAATAGGTTTTCCGACCTTTGTTTTTGTAATGTGATGTACATTAAAGGCGACTGTCTAGGACCAGAGTAAGTAAGAGGTCGTAAGGTTCCTTTGTGGTTGCTGAGAGTAATCCTTTGAGTAACAAGGGATAGTCTCTGATGAGCGAATAATTCTGTTTGTCAAACCTTCAGGAGCAGTCGTTCTAAACTTCTTTCTTGCCCCAATCAGTGTTTCGAGCTCTATGAAGTAATCTAGGATCCATTATCCTGATCGTTGCTTTTCAACCTCGTGGGTTCATCGCGCAGGACTTCACTATTCCCTGTTTAAACACGTCATCAGCTATTTGTTTGGTTTCCTAAATTCAAGTGTTATACTTGTAGGAATAGCAAATGCATATACAATTTTAAGACTCGAATATATTGTAAAAGTTTTGACATCCTGGATTTAGAAAGATTGATACGAGATCAAACTTCATCGATGTTTTTATTTCCTCCATTGACTGTAGGCTAGCATTATATAACGTCTTGCGATGCTTACTCCATATACCTTCTCGGCATGCTTGCATCAAATAATTGCGATGTCTACATTTTATAACGTCTTGCGATGCTTACTCCATATACCTTCTCGGCGTGCTTGCATGAAATAATTGCGATGCCTACATTTTATAACGTCTTGCGATGCTTACTCCATATACCTTCTCGGCATGCTTGCATCAAATAATTGCGATGTCTACATTTTATAACGTCTTGCGATGCTTACTCCATATACCTTCTCGGCATGCGTGCATCAAATAATTGCGATGTCTACATTTTATAACGTTTTGTGATGCTTACATTATGTAACGTTTTGCGATGCTTACATTATATAATGTCATGCGATGCTCACATTTAGCCTCGTGCATTGATTCTTCTAACCTTTGTTTTCCTTTGCAGGCTCAACGAAAGAGGTAAGGTATCAAGTCAGACAATGCTGATTAAGAAACTGTTTTCAAAGGAAGATGTCTATCGTCAAGCCGTTCGATGAAATTGGAGAAGAAATTTCTGAAAATGGAAACTTAAGTAGCATCTTTATGATGTGTGGAGTTGGTAGTAACATTTTTCAATCGGTAATATAATGAAAAAAGTACTGGGTCTGGATATGTTACTATCAAGCATCCTGTACCGTTTTGAGAACGGGTGATATTTCCACTCCTTTGTGATGCTTGTGTTTGTAGAGCAGTTGGTTGAAGTTTAAAGTGTGTTTACTCTTAAAAGGAGCCCACTCGTGTATGACACTGTGGATGTTCCTCTTTCAGTTGTTGAATCCTTTTCTAAGTATGTTAAGTATATTGTTGTAAAGTTGGCTTTTCTCATTGCAATTAGGAGAAGAAAAGAATGAGCCATCTTTCTGCGGAGAAAAGGCGACGTGGAAATATTAAGGTAATAAAGTTTTGAAGTGGTTTTCTTGATACTTTGTAACTGTTAAAACTTGATATGTACATGCATGCACATTCATATAACATATGGAGCGTTACCACAATAGCTGTATTAAAAGGGAGCCGAGGGACGTCAGACTCACAACTCTTCGAATAAAAGCGTTTCAAACCATGTCCCGTCAGGAAGATTTAGTATATTTCAAGCCCTTGCTATCGCGAGCCGAAACTCAAACGGTGGGTAAGGGGAATTTTTGAGTCATTGGATTTTTATATGCTAGTGAGAGTAATTAATATTACTCAACAGACAAAGCTTTCAATAGTATATAAAAATTGTATCTATGACTTAAAAGTACACCATCCTTTGACGTTTTTAGTCGTATATTTATACATATAATTTCGCCCTCGTCAGTGCCAATTATTAACAAAACATAAAAATATCCGGCACTAAAGAAGACGAAAGCGGAAACACAGATTTCGGCCAGTCGTTAGTAATATGCATGAATGCATTGACGTGTCTACTTAGATCGTCCATTATGACATGAAACTCTTAGGAACGAAAACACTGTTCAGCGATAAGGTACCACAATAGCGGCACTAAGTGGGAGCCAACCTGGCTCGAACTTGCAACCCGCAGACTCAAAAGCCAACACTCAATCTATATACATAAATTGTCTGATATGTGTCTTCTTTGATTTTTAGCGTAGACTGTGTGTACACTATAACCTATGACCCTAATTTTCACGGTTTGAAGGATAGCATTGACGAAACCAATTTGCAGTGAAGAGTGTGCCATTGATTCGTACAACTCCTCGCGAAATGTTGTTTATGATGGTCATTCTCCGATCTTGTCTTGTAAGATTCCGTTTCGTCAACTGTCTTTACAGATATCCTTTCGTTAATGTAACCAGGCCATTCATTTTAAGGACTCCTTTTTACCAGGATTTGTTTGCCTGGTTGTCTGTCTGTTTGTCTGTGCGTTAGCAAAATGACTAAAAAACTTATGAATGGATTTTGACGAAATTGCAGGACGTGCCCGACCTGGGAGTAGAAGTTTCAAGAACCACTACTAACCAGATCAGATATACATATACTGTAATGTCAAAAGCAATCACAATTCTGACGAAAACGTCGCAAGTTGATACTTTTAATTTGACGGAGGAGTGCGTATATAACATTAATATGGGACTACAATATGTTTGTTTGGAATCCCAATATGTTTGTTTGGAATCCCAATATGTTTGACGGAGGTCTGCGGAGGATTGCTTTTCTACTTTGATAAGTTTTAGTTCCTGGCATGGTCAAGGGTTGATATTCAGGTTTTTAACGGTAAATAAGTGTCCAAGTATTTTTCAATTTTAGCTTTCATAACTGCTTATCACGTTTAATCCATTTTTCTTCACATTCTATCTTTGTAGAATTCTTTTGATTTGCATCACGTTTAATCCATTTTTCTTCATATTCTATCTTTGTAGAATTCTTTTGATTTGCATCACGATTGATCCATTTTTCTTCTTGTTCTATCTTTGTAGAATTCTTTTGATTTGCATCATGTTTAATCCATTTTTCTTCATGTTCTGTCTTTGTAGAATTCTTTTGATTTGCATCACGTTTAATCCATTTTTCTTCACATTCTATCATCGTAGAATTCTTTTGATTTACTGATTCAACTGATCCCGTCGACTCAGACTGAGAGAGGCCTAAAAGCAAGCAAGGCCAACATGCTACAAAAAGGTACAATTATAATTGTTCAATATTGTTAAGTGAAAACTTCCTGGCCTGACCTGACGACCGGATCTAGGAACGTGTATCAGAGAAGGTTTACGATTTGTGCCTATAGATTTCTTTATTCAAACAGATTTCTTCTTACCGTTGCTAACTATAGTGAAATCTATCTAATTTGAAGTCAAAAGGAAGCCGATACTGTTGCTTAAAGGAATAAATGTGCAGTAGTTGGTTTGCACGTAGCTTCACAGACTTTAGAGTTTGAAATTTTGAAAATATGGCGACGTTGTCGTCGCAATTGGTGTGTCCTCTCTTCCTACCTTGGTCTGTACCTAACGGTCTCGCATCATACGGGAATTTGTTTCGTCCGTTCCGCTAGCTAAAGCGTCAACATTTGAAAATTTATTTGCATCCGACACGCAGACATGAAGAAGTCACTGTAAGCATTTCCAATTATTTTCCATGCTGTTTGTAGCAGGTTAATCAACTTTAATGTTTGTTATAGACAATCGACATGATTTGGAAGTTTGATATTTATATACTAATTTACTTAGTTTAGTGCTTTGGTCGTGTAGAGTACTATGGACTTTGAAAGGGATTGATGTCTTGCGATGGTACCAGTGAAACGTGACTCAGCAATCCTGTTGATGAATCATATCTTTACACCGTTTTAAAAAACATTGTTCTATTGCCCTACAACAGTGTAGTCAGGAAGTCATGCTTTGAAACCCTTTTGTTGCTATTGTTATAGCAAAATAGCAAATTTAAAATTGCGTATTTTGTTTTTCATGCCACTTCCTTATTTACTGTTATGTTGGAATGCTTCGAATGTAAACAATGATTGCATGATGTGAGAGACACCATTGTGTTTGTATTAAAAGACAGCGTACCAGTGGCTACGGTTGAAGTCGTTTTGTATGTGTCAAGGAGCACATGTAACGTCTTTAGGTATCTTGTAACTGGATTCGTCAGTCCTGGGCTGAAACATCCTGGCTGGATCATTTTTCTTGTTTTCTGTACCTATTCGTGAAGACATGAAGGAGCAGTGAGAGAGTGCGTATTCTTATTTAGGTCGCTCACTTGGCCAAGTTTTAAAAGGATGCTTCTGAAAATTCTGTAGATTGCAGTGTTAATACATTCGTCAAAGTTCGAATCGTATCAATGTTAATGTGCAGTGTGGAGTCTCCATCGATCAAGATTGTTAGTCAAAGAAGAAAAAAAGCAGCGTTGGTAAATCATCACAATCATGAATCTGATGTTCCCCTTTCGGACTCACCTATGGGTGAAATTTTATTTCCCTGTCCCTGCTCTGTGGACTTATTCCTGTGCAAAGTGACATTGACAGATAGAAAGTTATCGCTATAAAGGAGAAGGTCAAAGAGAACGTTGTAATGTACAGTACAATCTGTTGCAGCTTGAACTGAATTTTAAACTGCCTGACACTAGTTAACGAACTATGGACGGAAGCAAAAGACACTAGCCCCAAAAAAGCCCAATCTTGCTGTCGAATTCTTTTCCATCACCCATAAATCTAGATAATTTATATTTAGATTTAACAATATTCATTACAGCTAACCAATTAAAATTCACATTTCATGCAAGACGACCAAGCAATTGTATTTTTAAATATGTACTTATATTTTACAGTGAATCTAGGTAAATTGCTTCGAATCACCCCTTATTTGGTGAGGCCCGCGTCCTCAGATGTGTATAGCAATGCTTTGGGTGCCAATCAATGCCACCGAGAGGGGGCAGCGAGGGCAAATTACTCGAGGCCTTAGGGTCCAAGTGGGCGTCATAAATTACGAGTAAAGTTTTCGTTTGTAATCAAAAGTGAATTTTAAGCGCATCAAAAGGATGTAATTAGGAAAAGCAGATAATTGTATATTAAAAACAACATGTTTTTAATAGCGAAACAATGTAGTAATTTTCGGAGAGGAAATCCCCCAGAGACAAAACTGTTACATATCAGTTATCACTTACGTGTAAAGTCGTGTTTTCAAATGCTAATAATTGCGTAGTGACATCAAACTCTGTCTAACTAAATAAATCGTATTTGCTGTTCAGTTTAGTGGTGAGCTTGTGCTGCGTCTAAGTGAACATTGAAAATGACGAGCAAGTTTCAGTCTGAAGCCACCAAGCGAAAATAATAGACAAATCGACTGCAAAAGGAATCGAAATGAAAAAGAACTTTTGAATACCTTGGTTGGGGAAAAGTGCCAAGAGGAAGATGCCAGAAAAGCTAGAATGGTGACAAAAAATAATTTGGGCTCCATGATTTTGTCGAAAAAATTAGCGATGTTAAAAGCTTGACAAAATAGATGAAGTCATCTACATTCGTATTGCGCGCAACACTATACTTGAAGACATTGCAGTGCATAAATGATGTGAACAAACTGTTGCAATATGCCAATATCTCTATTGCCGATGGAGTGCCTTCCTGACCTGCAAAATGAAATCCAATCCATTGCGCACTGGGCACTCTGTTGTTTCTGTTGAGTTACAAGATTCCAAACACTACAAGCCATTATAGATTCTCTCTGACTTGTTATTAACCCTCCAAGCAATCCATTTCGTTATAAATGACCTGGAGGGTAAATGCAGTGCCTTGCTGCAAGTACGCAGTTTTCACACAAGAAGTAAATCACTTGAATTTTATCAAAGTTCTACAATAAACAAGGAACTTACCTGTTGAGGGTTTTCTTGGTTGGTTTATTGTTGTGTCATCAATTTAGTATATCAATCAGTGTACAGGTTAGCACCCTCTTTTCAACAGAAGTATAAGTTGAGGTACATATTTTCTTAAGAACGGAATGTTTGAACTTTCTACAGGGTAGCGCCCCTGATTTTCTTCCGTCTCTTGTACTTCTTAAGACATTCTTTGCTGATCTGTAAGGGGTCCCTTAAATAGTTGCTGTGCTTCTGTTTTTATCTCTTTTCAATATATGTCATATTGCAAACTGTACTTTCTGTTGCTTGTAGCGGGTGACTATGTCGTTTACTTGCATCGAGAAAGAGACAAGACAAAAGAGAGAATAGATGCATTATCACGAGAAATCGCGGAATTAAATGCAGCAATCAGGTGGGTTAAGTACTTGTTAATATGACTTCGGGCTGTTTAATTGTCGCTGAATTGTCTTGATAGTTATCGTACCTTTTACAGATCTCAGCAAACACTCACTTTTGCGTTGACTTGGTTATTGCCATCAAGTAATGCTTAGTTATGACAAAGTGTCCCGAACTAGGGTTATCACTGTCGTTATTTCATAAGCATGGAAAATTTAGCAAAATCGGTTTTGTTGTCTCGATACTACAAAACAATGTAATTTCGTTTGAATTGTGATAAATTGTGTAAAGTGATGAATTGAATTGTGATATTGTTATAACGAAGCCAAGAAAATACTAGTGGTTATCTCATTCTTTAGTAGATCCTAGACCTTCCAATGGCCTGTACAGTGTCGTTGGCCTTGAAGATGCTTATGGTTCATAAGCTGAGTAGTTTATTTTGATAGAGATTTCTTTGCATATTGACGGCAATACGTAAAAGGTGTGATATAATTAAAGAAAAGAAGAGTATGAAGTAACAAATTTTTCGTATCATCAAGCTAGTGTTCGTGTTACAGAAATGCGCTCCGTCCTAACCACGCCTTGTTCTCGACTAAGGCTGGTCCCTAGTATGTAAGTTGCGGAGTTAAAAGATATGCGATTGCCACGCCTCCGTTCTATCGTTAGTGTGTCTTTAAGGGGCAAACATGGATAGGAGGATATGAGACACCAAAGGTAGTGATATTTAGCACATGGGCATTTCTTGGTGCTCTTGTTTATGATACATTATGACTCCTGTTATTAGCTTGTTGAGTTTTAACTTTTATATGGATCATAAAAAGTTTCGACAGCGTAGACTTAATGAATTTAAAAATAATTAAGCCTGACATTTTTGCGCGCAACGAAGGAGTGTGCTTACGAAAATGGAGCACTTGTGTTTTGGTGGTTTTCGCCCGCTGTCCACGCATATCTGTTTTGTCCATCAATTCATTAGCGCTGAATCCGAGCTTCGTAGCAATCAAATTGTGCTCACGTGCAAATGTTTATCACAGCCCCCCCCCCCTTCAGACTGCCCGCGGTGGCTCACACAAACGTAAGTAGACTTACCTTTATAATATAAACGTCATACGGTATGCTCGCACTTAGTAACACATCGTTACTTCTAGTGTTAACTGATTATTTCCTCCGTAGTCTGTGTCAAAACCAGTTACCAGCATCTGGTGCTTCAGTCAATAAAAAGGTATGACAAATTTAGCCTGTTCTAAAGTTCATTCGTAAAATACATAAGACAAGCCCGTTCTCTCTTGAAAGGAACAAAAACATCCCCTTTTCTACGTTTATTCTCTCCAGTCTGCCCTCCAGTCCAATCTGCAAACCAAGAATGCACGGTATATTTTGGCCTATACCGTGGAGTTTGCTGATTCTCGCTTTTTGTTGTATTACCAAAGTGCTGCTTTCAGTGCTAACGATTTATTGCCCCATAATTATATGCGATAGATGATTTGCTCTTAGTTTTGTATTGCTTTTATTATACATGTATCCACAAAATGTTCCATCGTGGAATATTAATGTTCTTGGACAAGAAGTAAATGTGAACATAACTTGTGTAAGAACGCAAATATTAATTTCCAAAGCGTATCTGGAATGCTTTAAACAGAAATTAATCAGCATGGAAGAATCTAGCTGTTGTAGACTTGTGGTTAGTAGAAAATGATTGGGGTACAAACCACACTACAGTTACAGTGTTGTTTTAATGGCCTACAAGTTGTTGTCTAAATGTTGTCAGCTTGCGTTGACATGCTTTGTTGTTTTGCTTTACAGAGCCTGGATCAAGTTCAAGTATCTTTTATAACATATGTGAAAGAAAAAATGCAAGCGGATCACAAGTATTGGGTCGTATCCTTTCATAATTTCTAGTTTGTGTAAAGCAGTTTCAGTAGTATGTTTTTGCAATTGATAGTGTGACCGTACCCTCTGACGTCCATAACACTCGCTTTCGTACGTATGGTTTATTTTACGCACAACGTATCACAGTTAGTTATTATCTGGACATAAATCGCACCGTTCTATGAACGATTTCAGGACAGTAGCCCGAACGGACACAAACCAGAGGGCACTTGCCTGACGGACAGTATCCCGACGGCCACAAGCCCGACTATTTTATGATTACATCGTTAAATGTGATGCTCTCTTATAGAAACACAGTGATTCTTCGGCTATGAAAGGTTTAATCAGGGCAGTGACGCTACGACAAGAGGTGCACAAAAATGGTTTTCAATGTGCAAGTTTTAATTGGTATTTGGTCTACCATCATTATCCGTATTTTTATATGACACACGCTCATTTGGGAGTGGGTAAATTATGCAAAAAGTAAATAGATAAATCGTATTATGTACGGATGAATAGTATTTAGAGTATAAAAATATGAGAGTATAAGAATATAAAATGAAATATCCGCATACACATAGTAACGACATATTAACGGATTTTCACGGAAATATGCTTATTTCTTATTTAAATGCAGCCCCTGAGAATGGCACATTAATTTGTGTTTTTCAAGGTCTTGTAATGATTTAACACCGCATATAACGTAATTCTCTAGTAGGAAAGGTTCTATGTTGTATTATATCAAACCTTGAAATATGAGACTAATCCTGGGGAATTCGACAAAGGAAAGCTCGATATTTCATACCTAAATGTTCTGTAACTCCCTGTCTAAAGTTCTGAATAATTCTCTTTTAAGAACTAGATGTTTAAGCTAGACACTCCCTCCCTAAGGTGAAAGAATGAATTAAAACGGCGATAATATACACACTTTCTAACGTTTCGAACATTTTTCTGAAGGAGATTTATTCGAAACGCTAAAAAGTGTTTTTTCCTGAAGCTTATCTGTATATAAACTTTAACTTATAATGTAATAAAAAAAATAGTCAGGTTAATGCCCGTTGAATGATTGTCTATACGGCTTAGTGGTCGGTCGGGTACTGTCCTGAAGTGTCAGTCGGGCAAGTGTACTTGGTATTCTGTCCTTTCGGGGTGCTTCCCTGAAACCCTATGAATTGGTTGTTAAAGCAGAAGCACACTAAATTAACATGGGAATCCGCTTTGCAAGTAGCTTCTCTTAACAGATGCTTGTAATACGATGGTATTATTCACCTGTACTCCACCTCTAGTCTAATAGTTAAAGGAGTAGGTAGTTTCTACATGGTATTCAAAGGGTCCTTGTTTTTAGTCGTAAACATGTGTGTGCACAAATGGTGTTTGAAGAATGATATATCATTTTAAGAAGCAATTGAAAGGAACGAATGAAGTTAGCATTTAAATTACATTTTCGTATTCTTTTGTGCGTTATTACAGACAAATTTTTCCTGAACTCTTTTTAGTTTAGCTTAATGCTGAAGCCTCTTTTTGACTCCTTCAACAACTATGTAGCGACGGGAACTTTTGACGAGTTTATCAATTCGGTTTTCCGTTGGCTTGAGCAGCACTGCACGTTGCCAGTTCTTCGTCCAGGTAAGTTTAGAAGGCGTTTCTGCTCCATGTACAAATTTTGTCTCAATGTTCGCACTCATTTCTTAGTTTTTGTTGAGTGTAACTTTCAATATTTGTGTTGTCCTGACATGATCTTCAACACTTCTTGCGCCAAGGGTTAATCAAAGTTGACGAAAAGGCAATTGTACATTTACTTACGCCGACACAGATGGCGAGTCTCTTCTATCTGACCTTTATTAGTTACAATTGTTTCTGTCTGAGCTTGCCTTTTGTCTTCCAAGAGGGTACTGCCCTGTGCACCGATAAAGAACTGCATTATAGCACAAGCTTACAACTGGGTAAGTTTTAATTGTTGTAGATAAAGGGCATATCGTCGAATAAATGGGGGCTAGTAACATTTGGGCCGTTGAGAGGGAGCCTGGGGCCCAGGGTTGGTCAATGAAGGGGCTCGTCCGGCAAATTATTTAAGTCACGCCCTTTTATCCTTGAGCCACGCTTTTCTAAAGCTTCGCCCACTATACAAGGTTTAAAATTCAACTCTTGGATACAAATACCCTCCTAAATCTCACTAATTCAGTCAATCTTCTAGCAGAAAATAGTAAATTAATGGTTTTCGGCATAATTTATCAATTACAAAACATGGCTAATTTCAACTGTTTTAGACTTTGCGTGCTTTTTGCAAAGCAAAATCCTTTGTTACGATTTGAAAGTTTATCTTCCTTGTAGTTTCGCGTTCTATACTTAGAAGTGCTAAATTTGTAAGTCGCTGCAGTGGCATGGCGCTCCTCAAAAAATTCGTTATCAACTTAAATCAGCTTAAAGAGTGAACGGCAGAAGTAATGGTGATGGGCAATGTGCAGACATTGTAAAATATGTCATGAAGTTTGATTTTGCTTATCATGTTCAACAAATCTGAAAGATTCAATGATTTAGCTCCAAAGTTTGCCACATGTTGATCATTTCTTCTTTCAGTATATCCAGGCAAATATCCTCTTTAAGTGTATTAGAAACGATATTAGAAACACAGATCGGCATTTCTATTTGCAGTGTAAGCTAGGTAAATACTTGTGGGTTGTTATTGGTATTAAATGAATAACAAACTCTTATGGTGGTTTATATCAGGGGTCCCCAGCCACCGGGCTGCGAACCAGCACCGGGCCGTAGAGAGATTCCTACTGGGCCGTGTGATGAGATCATTATTATTTTTGCACTTATTTTCGGTCTCGTTTCCGTTTCGGTTTGAAATCTGGCTGTTGTAAGAACCTAAACTAGTTCCAATATAACGACTCCGAGACCCGATGTTTAAGTTTTAATTTGTAAATCTGCCACGTATCCATGCACTTGTCCTTGGAAAGTTCTTAAACTTTGGAACCGGTCCTTGGCACACAAAAGGTTGTACCACTGGTTTAAATAATATGGAAATGTTGTAGCAATAGAAATATACCAAATGGTTCTGTTTTGCGAAGACTTCTCTCCTCTAATTTCGAGCAAATAGTGAGCATTCCCATTTGAGACTTTCATTGCCTTTCAAACCGTAATATAAGTGTGTTAGTACTTCCCTTCGGCGAATACATTGTCAACTAAAGGTATTTGCCGACTTGCAAAGCGAAAAATGATAACTCAATACTGTCAACACAATTCAAAACTAATTTTAGACCATGACTAACGAGCAAAAAACCATCAAACTCTGCCCTCGTGTTTTCCCAGGCCCTTGCGGACATTGTCATCACCATCGCCATGTCAAACCGCTTGTTGATCTTGTTTGTAAAGATGAAATTTACGATCTTCCTGGACCAGCGGGCCTGAAAATGTTCCCGACAGAAAATGGAAAACAAAGAAAAAACACATGCCTTATTTCCTGCAGGCCCCTCGAGACCGCTTTGTAGGGATTCCCACTGACGCTGTTGTAATGCACTTGTTATGGAAATTTATTAAATAGATATGTTTGCAATTATGTTTACATTAACCTGCTACCTTAAGTTGTGAAGTGTGAGCTTTTATAAAATTGTGATTTCGTAATGGTTAAATATGCGCGCTTCAGCGTCAACGCCTGTTATTTGAGTCGAGGCACACACGTAGTGGCTGTATTAAGAAATATTAGCAATTGATTAACGCAAACTATATGGAAGAAAGATTCCTTTAATTCATTATATCAATAATCTTACTGGTTGATATTTTTGGAATTGGCAAGAGGAATTGCCGTATCGTAGATGGATGGATGTATTTGTGTGTAGGTCAATGTATTACTCAAACATTAAGGATTGACTTCTATAATATACTCAGCAACTCTTAAAATTGAGATTGACAGTTTTAAAACCCGGCCCCTGGTAACTGCCCTGGATACCCCCTGGACAATTGCCTCTCGGACGATTGCCATCCGGCGGATTGACCCCAGTGCAAATTGCCG
>JANTCA010036251.1:0-16500 GCA_024741275.1 Chironex yamaguchii
TCGTGGTCATCACTCGTGTGTATCTAATGTTGCATTATTTTCTTGGTCATTACTTAGTGTTTTACGTTGATTTTGTCTTGGTCATCACTCGTGTGTATGTTCTGTTGCATTATTTTCTTGGTCATTACTTAGTGTTTTTACGTTGATTTGTGTCGTGGTCATCACTCGTGTTTACATTATTCCCTTGATTTGTAGGTGTTTTCGTATTTTCCATTGGGACATTTCCCAATACTGAAATGTTATTTTACATGTTGACAAGGAAAACATTCCAATTGTTTTAACATGATTTCTACCAATTATTTTGCAGTAGAATGCTCTCGAATCTCTAACTGTTTTTCCTGGGCTCAACATGGCCTACATTCCGATTTTATAATCAGGCGTGATAATCCACCATTTTGAGCTTTAGAGTTTACATGACAGTAAATCGCCACTGTTTCAAATTGTATCTCGTGGTTAGTTTAAGGAATGATTTTAAAGTCATGTTGAGTTTACACCTGCATCCAATACCTAGGGATTGCTTATTTTCAAGCAGCTGTTTGAAAAAGTGATATATTTCTGCTTAAAAGCAAGTTCTGTTGATTTGTTGTGGTTTTATTTGCGTACCCACGAAATCTTCCATTCCATCAAAGCTAAATCCACAATACCCTAGTTGAGGATGAAACGGGCGAAAGGTTAATAGAGGAACTCAGAAATCACAAGATTTATTTTAGGCGTACTTGCAATCACAAACGGTTGTGTTTCAAATTGTTTCAGATTATGCAAGTCCCTTAGATATGTTCCTTGTGGTGGAGATTTAGGAGTAAGTGTACTGTGATTTGTAAACGGCTAAGGAGGAAATTCGTCGTACAGTGCAATATATGTTTCTAGCGCACGTTCGTGTAACAGAACCTATCTTATCCTCTTTAGACAGATATCTGCTATTTAGAGACTTTATAAGAATGATGATTCAGTATTTCGTTTCGTTGAAAATTGACAGTCTCCTTATGACTAGCTGTCCTTATCCACGTCGTTATCCGTAAGAATAAATTAATCAAATAAAACTGCGTTTAAACTGTTACCTTATGTCTTTTTTCCTGCTATTTGGTTTTGAGATCCTTACGGTACTCGCGTTTAAGTGGGAATAAATATTGGATAAAAGATTGGGGAAATGATATAGATAAAATCTACTACAAGATAGCTAAAAAATTTTTAAAATGGCATTCTTTTGTATCGTTTGTGTAATCCTGGTCGCAATCTAGGTTAAGTACTTGCGTATCGTGTCTGTCCCAACCGTGGAAGCTGAAAGTTTCATTATAATGGAGAGTGTTTGGTAATCTGATTAGATGAGTAAATAAGGCTTTATCATCAATGGGTAATATGTCCTGCGAACCTCGGACCGCACGTCTTTGGTCTATCGGCGATATTTTGAAGTAAGATCAATGCTGGGTTGACATGATAAGAAAATATCTTATACAGAACAACAATAATTATTTCCAATCCTAGACTAAGTAATTATCGGTAGCTTATGAAATGAGCTTACAACATCCATATCGCCTTTAACTGTGTTGCTGTTTCTGTTACCTTGGGTGGATTTGGTCAAGTCTCAGAGTTGGGTTAAATATCCCCATGAAGTCGAAAATTAATGTCAGACGTGTCAAAACAACATTTCCTGACCACGTCCAATAACATATAGTTATCTTGGTGATAATTGAATATTTACCTTTGTTATTTTGCGCTGTGCTCACTATACATAGCATTACTTTAATTACCTGATATCTATTCTTTTGATAGAGAAACCATGCTGAAGTTTGAAATCGAAGAACTGAAAAGAGAATCACAGCGTAACTTTGACACTTGTTTAGCTGCAAGTAAACAAGTGGTAAGTGGACAAAAGCTTTTGTCTCTTTCTTTTGCTCTTTGGTTTTGAAGTGGGTTTCTATTTCTTGTGGGTTTGTTGCCTTTGAGTAGGTTTTATCTTGCTATGACCTTGAGACTAAGGGACGTTTCTAAAATATGCAAATCAAATTGTATTTATTTGGAAAGTTAAGATTCAACTGCAACTCTTAGCACTCCAGGTTGCAATCCATGTAAAGTGTACGTCAAAGATTTGCTAAGAAACAAAAGCCTCATGGGAAGTCTTCCTAAAGTGGTCTAAAATGCTACCACAAACCCTTATTGTTTAAGTATTGACCTAGTACAAACACAATGAAAGCATACTAAGAAACTACTTCGCCATTAGTTACCCCGTGTGATTCGGGCGAAATTGCCCTGCCTTAATGAACACAAGGACGACGCCCTACATCACTGACAAGTTTGCCTAATAATGACATTCGTATATTTATTAGAGGCATGACAGGTCAAAGCAGCAGTAAAAGTCTTAATATGGAAATTAAAGTGAATTTTCTCTTCGGTGATGGGTGCTGCTTCACACTATGTCTTCTTTTCCTTGTCATTTACCTGTATTTTGTATTCGATACCAAGTATATTGGCTAGCAAAACAAAGACCTCAATTTTGATATTTCTTGTACTACTTTGATGTTATTGCTAGTTTTTTTTACCTATAGAAGGGTGACCGACAGAGTATGGCTTTGACTGTGATATTGCTCCAACAACTGTCAGCTATTCTGTAATAGCGCTGGCCAGAATACTTGAAATTACACTTCTTTCTTTATTTTATTCCATGTGATTTCATTCTACTGTATCTATTTGTCTGTTTTCGTCATGATATTCTCGGTATTTCTAATTTTTCTACTAGGAAATTGCGTCTCAAGAGAAGGAAGACTTGAAGGCCAAGTAAGTGTCATAATTACTAAGATTTGTTTTACCTGTAACTCATCGGTTTGGGATATATTTCATTGTAACTGGTTCCACAGATCTTATTATTAAGGACATTTCATTGTTACACCATACAATTCATCAATAGGTGAACAGACTAAGTAATACATGCTGGAGTCGTCTTAGCTTAAAAGAACGTTGCAATAATTCCTTTTGAACAAAATGTCTATAAACTTGGTAAGGTCATAGTATTTCAAATGGTACAACCAGAACGCAGACAGAGAAGATTTTTCCAAGATAAGAATCGTTTAGCGATTGTGTTTTTAACAAGTTTTATGCAGGTGCGATTTAATTTTCAATTGTAACACTCATTAAAATTCAGGGTGTGGCGCATACATTTTGTATAAAGTCCATCTATTTTTACTTTAATGAAACCCGGTTAGTTTAGATGCTTTCAGTGGCTAGAGACTTGGTCATCACAAGATCAAAAGATCATTACGAGGTGGAGATCTGTACAAGTAAGAGAAAATACAGTTAAGCTGGAACAGTAGTTAGCAATAACAGTAACCGTTATGCTGGTCTTGCAACTATGAATATTATATTTCAGAGGAAAATACGCAGAAGGCAATGTGCTCTCTTGTTTCAAATTTTGAGGAAAGAAGCCATTTGAATAGAGGGTCTTGATACACAGAGGCATTTGGACAGTGGATGGGTGTGAGTTAGAAGAAAGTCTGTTCGAGAAACCTTGGAAATATTTATAGAAGTACCCAAGGGAAGCAACATCACGGCTATGAGATAGATAATGCAATGTAGATGCCAGGTCAGGGACAGTCGCATTACAGATTCTATTTTGAATACGATCGCGTAAATTCAAGCAACCGACGGCGCAAATTCGAGCCCAGATGTGGCAACAGTTTTCTGTGCAGGGTAGAAAGGATAGTATCAAGTGTACGAAGGTTGCATAAAAAAGAAAAGAGAGCTAATTTTTATTGCGTTAGATTTAGTCATGAGTCCATGTGACCTTTCCGATTGAAGATATTAGTGTTAGTAATTTCGAGAACCTCGGGGTCATTAAAATAGAGGTGACATGGGATATTTCCCTTCATACTTGATGCCATCTATAATGCGTTGTCACCAGTGCCAAGGTTATAATTATAAGCACAAATGCGCTGTTCACAGGCGGATTTGGCATTCAAGATTACAGATTTGGAAACCCATCGAAGTTATATTTGGATTTCACACTTAAAAGACATCAGTTCTAGAGTACTTAGATTATTCTAGAATTATTAGATATTTGTTAGCACGTCTGTTTCTAGTAAAGCCACATTAGCTTAAAAATACGAGTAGTAGGTCTTAAAGGGATATGTATACATCCATTTCAACTTGCCCTGCTATTTGTGAGTTACTGATAGTAAGTCCTCTAATCATATAATAACTAGAACAACAAGAAATTCGAAGAAATGTTTAGGGAGGTAGTCACGGGTCTGTAGTAATAAGGAGCTGGAAAAATAAATGCGGGCGGGCAGTTTTTGCAAAATTTAAGCAATGTATGGGAATTCTTAGCGGTAATTTCTTCCGCCAAGGAGGTGTTGTTTTCATTGACGTTTGTTTGTTGATCAGTTAATTAGCAAATTAGGTTGAGAACGTATCGTTTTGAAGTTTTTACAGTAAGTTAGTATTTTAACTGGCCCGAGCTGATTCTTTGTCGTTGATAATCCGAATCAAATCCTGGATTCTAGATCACTTTGATATTTTCGATAAAGATACTTTAATAAACTACAACTAGTGTGCAAATTCTCACGGAGAGAACCCAGTTACCATGACAACTATTAGTATAGCTTCTTTGAACATTCAGAAAACCGGAAATCCCACCACCTTTAACTTGGCGGACGTCTGCGCTGACCGAGTTCTTCTACCTTGCAATGTTTTCTTCAAGAATTCGGTAAATATCTTCATCCATATATGGTGACTCCATCACTTTTTTATACCACCAAATCTTTTGTGTAGTACTAGTGATTAAACTTCAAATTTTCTAGGTAACGATGTTCATACGTATTAATAGGGGAGGGTGCGTGGAAAGTCTCTTGCAAATTCGTAATCAAAGGGGTTTCGAGGGTACGATTGTCAGAGATCCGAGGTAACTGACAAGAATGATAAGATGGAATGTTGAGGCACATTACTTAAGTTTTTCGTGAGCTTTTTGCCAATGTCGGAATGTTAGTAAGATGGATATATGTATGTACTTGTCATATTCCAATATTAATAGAAAGGTCTGCTGATGTAACTAGTACTACTAGTATAAGTCTGAGCACTGTAAACAGTTGTTACCGTTTGTTTAGTAACTTGCTGTTCGATTTGTATGAAGTATCTGGACTGTTAATATGTCAGGAATGTCCCTATCTTAATAGGAACATCTTATACTTCATTTTGTAGGCTTGCTACAATTCAAATGAATTTGGAAATTGCACAAGAAAATGCAGATGCGCTAAGCGAGGAATTGGAAAGGTATGGCGAAATACAGTGACCTATGATTCACTATCAAAAAAAATTTTGAAACATTTTGAAACAACACGTTAGCTGTCAGTTCTTTTGTACGACACTGTAAACGGAAACTCAGTTGTTAGACCCATACTTGAAAAACACCTAGATCATCAGTAACATTCGAACAATGACACTTTGGTATACGAAACGGCAAAATTTGGCTACAAATTGCTTCAGTTTCGTTTCAAATCATATATTTGACGTTTCATACCTTAGAGAGGATCATATTAGAACGTTTTTGTGAGTAATAGTTTTAAATGCTACCTTTTTTACAACCCATTTCAACCTTGTACCTCAATTCTGAACGTCAGCTGTCATGGTTACTTAATGTTCTAGTTTGACTGCATTAAGCAATATGCCTCAAATGACCCCCCTTTCATTTGTGTATTACTTAAAGCATGATTGTCTCTACTTTGTCCTCTCCTTCGATTATACGAGAAACTACGTCATCAAGATTAGGATAATGTATTTTCTCGCACATAGACCCTTGCACCAACACGTGCAATTATGATTTCCCTCCTTTCTCACGAAAGTACGTTCTCTGAAGAAAAGTCGACAAGGACTCGATTAAAACTCGATTAAAATATCTTAAGGAAAACTGTTGATGTTGCATTATGAAAGTAAGGGAAGACATTGAAAAGCGATGACTTTGATTTCCTTTGTCTCCTTCAGAACGCAAGCTCACGAAACAAAGATGTTTGAAGAAAAAGAAGCCTTGCGGTCTTTACTTTCCATAGCGAAAGAAGAGAAAACAAAATTGGCCAGGGTAAATATTTCCAACACTGTGCTAATCTTACTTGTTGTACTCCCTCATTTTCCATCATGCAAAGGAGCAAACAAGTAATCATGACGTTTTACTTACGCAGACGGTAACGTTTGTCTGTCTTTCTTCTATTATGTTTATTGTGTAAAATAGGCGGCTCACAAAAATGTAGTAACTTTTCGGCCCACTCGAAGAACGGAAGAAACCATGAACTCTTTGACAATCTACAAGGCCTTCGTCATGCGACATAATGAAAAGTAGATAGTATATATAAGTATTATGTGTAGCTAGATAGATTGGAGGGATAGACAAGGAGGACTGAGACCAAACTAGCATTGGTTGGTGTATCAAAATATGACGCTGCTGTTGCATCACGATGTATCTCAAGTGTTCACGGAAGCTCTCGGAAAATGGGCGCGACGTTTCACGCAGGTACAAAACGTCACATTTAGTGCACTTGATAAAGTACACTAGGTTCATTGTGATACATCAGTAGTTGTGGTAAATGTATACAGTGCTTTTGGATCCTGTGATGAGTGGTGTAGTGTAAGTAAACAACGTGATCTATGAGTTAGTTGTGAAATAGACACCCAACTTCAGAAGGAAGAAATCAAGTACTTTCAAATCAATGTCATGTGATTCATTACAAGTCGAAGATTGATTTATTATTAAGAGTTGGCCCAAATTAAATATAAAATTTAAACAACAATTTAAGCTTCCCAGAACATGGTCGAACCAAAATCTATAAATAGTTAATGGTTAGTACCTTCACTTTGACTTCAAAGAGAATGCATCGTGAATATTTTTTACAGATAGTTTAAGTTTAAAATCTGACGACTGAAAGAATAGAAGAAATCCTTTATGAAAACCTCTAAACAATGCTTTGCATATGTCAATAGTTACATTCAGATCCATGTCGCCTTTCACCTCGTAAACTACATCTTTTTATCCGTATCTGACATGGCCAAGGAACACGTACGTGAGCTGTCGACATTATGTTTGATTTCATTGAAATAACTCTTTTATTGATACCGGCAAGATAATCTCTCTTCAACTCTAGCAGAAATGACTTGAATTCAATAATCTATACTTTTTTCTGTAAGCCTGTACTGTGTATCTGAGATACCGTTGTCATAGTAATATTGAGACTAAGAGTTTTGTATTGTGTCTCGCTGTTTAAATGTTTTCTCGATTATAGTCACCTTTCAAGAGGGTTAAATTTGCACAGATAAAACGCTAAATTTCTTTGCGCCAAAGTCTCTACTAATGAACACAAAACGTTGATAGTTCTGAATCACAGCATATGGTTTTTTAAATCTAAGACATTCACTTTGCGACGTTAATGATAGATGTGTTATTTAACATTTATATCCTGGTGTTAAGGGCTGGCATTAAAATGGATCACAACCGACTCCCTATATCCTTACCGTTGGGCGACTGGATGATTACGATTTGTTTTCGGCATTTAAATGCAATTTACTGATAGTCTTTATCTTGGATTGTGATTCCATCCATAATGTTGGCATGCCTTTACAAATGTATGTTAGTAAAGCAGTTTGGTTAGTTTTGTCTCGCTAGTGTAGTGTAGATAAGTAATTTGTCGGTTGTGAGCCTATGGTGGTCTCTACTCAGTCACGACTAATGCACTTGAGATCAGTGATATTTTTCTGGTTGTTTTAGCCGAAATTTAATGAAATTGAAATATATCACGATTGTAGAGTTTGTCTGCTAGGTATTCCTAAAAGGTCTGGAAAACTAGCGCTTCGTTTCAACTACGTATTTACCTTACCATATCATCTCCGCCATACCTCTTCACAGGTGCATAGGGCAGCACTAAGAGATCTCCATCTTCTTCTGTCATGTGCATTGATGTTGGCTGCATTCAATGTTCGACCAACACTTCTTAAATCCTTCTCAATATTGTTTGTCCAGTTTTTCTTTTTCCTTTTGGCTTCCAGTTCCAACAGATCTCATTCTACCCATCCTCAAGACGTGTCCAAGCCATTGTTGTCTTCGCTTTCGCACAAGGCATGACACCATTTGAGATTTTGTTAGTTTATGAATGTGGTTATTAGTGATGAAGTCATACCAGTGAATGTGACATCTGTAGTGGTAGGCAGGTGTGGTGAAAGGTATTTAGTTTCCTCTCGTATGCGTTGGTTATGGGCCAGAATTTGCTTCCATATAGAAGGACAGAGATCACACAGCTGTTGTATAATTTCATCTTTGTTCGCACATTTATGTTGTCGCTCGACCAGATTTTCTTTAATGACCAAAAAGCTCTTCCTGCTTTACCAATTCTGGTGTTACCAACTCACGCTCAATTTTCCCATCATTCGTCAATTCGCCTCCAAGATACACAAATTTGTCAACATTATCCAAAACCTTTCCATTTAGCTAAACTACTGCATGATAAGCTCCAATATCCATAACTTTAGATTTTTTGGTGTTTATAGTCAGACCCACCGCAGCACCACTTACATTTACAATGTCAGTTTTTCCCTGCATCTCAGCAGTTGCAGAACCATAAGCACTAACGTTCCCTCCAGTCAATAAAGCAATGTCATCCGCATAATGTAGGTCTTCAAGTACAAATCTCCTATTCAGCAACACCCCAAGCTCAACATCACCAAAACGTTGCCGTATCAACCAGTCAATGACCAGACAAAAGATTAATGGGGCCAGGATACAGCCTTGCTCAACACCACTGATCACTTGAAACCACTTGCTATACTTGCCACATGCTTTCACACAGCAAATTTCTCAGGTATACCATAGAGCCGCATTATTTTCCACAATGACTGTTTGACGACGCTATCCAAAGCTTTCTCAAAGTCGATAAAATTGATCACCAGGTGAAACTGATGTTCTATGCCCTTGGAGATGAGCATTCTCAGTGCAAACAACTGACCACTTCAGGGCCGATTGGGTCTGAAACCAGCTTGGTTATCTCTGAATCTGGCACCAATAGCTAGTTTAATTCGAGAAAGGGACCGTATCGAGACAACCTGCCCAGGAACAGAGAGCAAAGTAATACCATGCCAGTTGTTGCAATCACTTAAATCTCTTTTTTTAGTACTCTGGTAATTAGACCTTTCTTCCAGTCAGAAGGAGGCTCTTCCTTGCACAAAAAGTCCTCCGTACTTTTTCAGTTCGCCTACGTACATTATATTTAACGCATTTAATGTAATACAAAAAGTTTACCGTAGTAAGTTGGCTCTTTTGGGACCTGTTATGGAAGGTGAGGATTTATGTTAATGGGCACGTTTTAATATGGCATGAGTGTGTGCCATGAAATATGGCTGGCGATGTGGAAGTGCTGTTGTGCTGGAAAGTGTTGCGTACGAGGTGATCCCGTTACCTTTTGTCGCGCCTATAGGATAACATTGGTATTTCGGTGAACATAAGTGCTGCTTGGGGATTTAACTGGAGTATTGAGTGATTTAAAACAAGGATGTTTGTGCATGATTGATTCAAGGGGCTGATCAGCCATGACTAGTTGAATGCAAGGTACGAGAAAGGGGCTTGGCACGGGTCATTATATATGAAGCATAAAGTCTAGTGTAAAAGAAGTGGCAAATGTCATCCACTCTACCTTGGAAGTCAAGATCATAACAACAGATGTATTGTAGTCGTACGAGTTTAGGGGAGTGGGGATTAGTGGTTTGGGGGTGAGAGTAGTCCATGTGAAGGGAGCTTTGTGAGTCAGTTGGTCTGTTTTTAGGAGGAACATTTGCCTTTGGCTTTGCCCTCATGTTTCTCCTCCTTAAACACACGAATTTAACATTTACGTCATGTTTTATTCTTAAATATACACTCGTTAAGGTTATTACAAGGAAATAGCAACATTTACAACATAATTGTTAATTGAAATCAGGCAACAAACAATCGCGCGGTGAGCACCGCAAGGTTAGATTTTCGAAATTTAATCACTGAGCTATTTAATCTATGGTAGCGAATAGCACGAACTACAATAAAGTACTTAATAACATAATTGCTCAATAGATAACCTTCTCTCAGTATGCTGTCTATGCCATGAACCCTGTGTTATATTTTTTCTATTTTGTTTCCCAAGTTATCTAATTACAAGATGTATCTTTTAGCTTGCTGAAGCAGTGGAACATTCAAATGCTAACATAGCAGCTAATGGAACAAGATTTCCTTTGTGTATGAGCTAGAATCGAAATCAGCAAACAATTTTCTTTATGTTGTCAATTTCTAGGAGCTTGATGAAGTGGAGAAAAAATATGAACAGCTCGAGAATGAGCATTCCAAGCTGGTTGGACATCAAAATTTAAGCCAGAAAATCCAACAGCACATGAATATAAAGAGGGAAAAATCAAGTACTTAAAGAGGTATGGAGATCTCTCTTTCATCTCTCTATTAAAAATGGGTAATCATTATAAATGTAATTAAAACAGAAAAGGATCTTAAGACGAAGCTGAAGTATCCGTATTGTAAGGAATGAGATATTTGTAGACCAGTTCTGAAGCTGGTATCTTTAAACCTTGGGACTTGTGGTACATTTATCAGGTCTTCACTTTTCCCTGGATGTCTCTGCTCGCGTACGTAGTGAGTTGGTATACAGGTGACGAACGCCCTACAGTTTTTCTGTCTTGAGGCCGCTTCTTTCCTTGACTAAAACAGAAACTTTTAATTTCAGAGAACTACCTCAAGTTAAGCTAAATATGTGTATGTGTTATTATAGGATTGCGATCATAATATATTCCATACAATTTTTCACTCTTTCTCTCCGAGTAAAATAGATAGCAAGCCTATTGCACAAAGGATCGACAGTATTGAAAAAACATTAGCAATTCTTCTCTTTTTCTCTGAAAATTTTACAGCAATTGACGAAGGCAAGAAGTGAACTCTACCAGTATAAGGAACGTGATATAAAACCTGCCAAAGGAAAAAGAAACCTTGATAATCCGCTTTCCGCCAAAAATGGAGATATTGAACATTCACCAGGACGAATACCCGGCAAGGGAATCGAAAACGTAGCAAAACAAGAATCTCTTGATTGTAAGGAAAACAATTATGACCCTGTGTAAATATTATGACACTCCATGCTGACCCACTGTAACTAGGTGACGCATATACGTCAACTAAAATATTTAGAAACTAACCCGGATTGCTATATACTTGACTACTACGGTTTCACTTCATTTCTAGGCTGTAAAATTCCTCGTCAATTTTTTTATCTGGTCTGACATCTTATTTTTACTGTTTGATTTCAAGAACAGTTCATATAGGACACATTACATTCTCGAATAGGAAATAGGCATCAGATTGCTAAGATGTATCGCTAATACTGCATGCTCTAATTGTTGTACAGCCTTAACATTTAAGATAATGTATAATGTATGACCGAACCCATTATGTTTTTTGTGAGTATTATGTACTTCCTGCAACTCGCTGTCTGGACAACTGTTTTTGATAGTGCTGAAAGTTTCTTTGTCCGTGTGCCATTTAGGTTAACATGAATGCCTTATAATTGCTTGTTACTGAAGAGCACCAGTGTGTATGTGTGTGGTGGTCTGTTTGTAAAAGCTTAGGCATACCATTTACTTTCCTGAAGCCGAATTTGCTAATTCTTCGAGTAATTCTTTTGGAGGAAAGCAGAGCCTGAACGATCGAAAATCTGTCGATCAAAACATGATTAAACTGGACTAACATCTTTTTGCTTTCGATTTTTTTTTTCGGTTCTTTCATTTAGCGTATCAGACGTACTATCAATGGTTATTGTCGCAGTATGAAAACCCGTTCTCTTAAAAATAAGGAAAAATTCAAACATACGATTTTGGTTAGAACAGAAATCTGTCTCATGGAAATCTGTCATTCGTTATTGTCCTATGGTTCAAGTGAAGAACTCCCAGGTCTATGGACATTCTTGGCTACTTCTGTTGTAACCAGAACAGATTCAAGCACCAACGTAAACCTTAATGAGGGATAAAAAATTTGTAAGAAAAGTTTAATTTGCCTTATGAGCCATTTAGCAGTGCGTTCTTTGAGGAGCTTTGAGCTGGAATTTAAATTGTCAAAGGCAAGATGACACGAAAAATCATTGCTCAGTAGAAATATTGTCATCAGAGCCATGTAGCCAAAGCTGGTTACCATATCTTGTAGTGCACCTCCTGCTTTGTCATTTTAATGTATTTTTAGTTGACATATCTAGATTATATCTCTTGCTATCGTTACCAAGATCATTAGCATGTGACATTTGCATATGGATTTAACTTTCTTGTTATATCTGAACCAGAGAGCTGTTTAAGTAACTCGAGGAACATCCAAGCAAATACTTTTGAGGCAAAAGGGGATTGATTCACAAAATTAACGAAATCAAAATTTTAGATTGAGAAAGCCGCTAACAATCTCATACGAGGTGGGCTTATATTTATGTATTTCAGGTTTCATATCGACAGCCATTTTGAGTGAAGCCAGAAATCTCTTTGTATGTGCTGACAGAAGACACCAAGAGCAGAAAATCGGCAATTTGAAGTCGAATGGATATGTGAAAGCCATACTTCAGTAAAAGGATGAAAGAAACATGTGATTTACCTTATTGTCAGTTTCTGGCTTCTACTAGGCTGACAGCAATCTTGAGGAAGCAAATCTTTTCTGCAAAGAGCATAAAATCCACAGCAGCTCTTGCAATACACTGCTTTTTATGATTGATGGTTGTGATAACGGCGACCGGTCCTCATTGAGAATGGCATTTTTACCTCTTTTTTCTGAGGTTTAGAGTAACAATAATTATCATTTTATAATATCGTCTCAGAGAAGAACAAAAGAGGACATGCGTAGCAATGTATCAAGCAAAAGCTAAAGAAAAAAGTACTTAAGGCTAGATTTAATTTGAAGCTCTTACAGTACATTGAGAGGCTACATTAATTGCAAGGCTAATACATAAACGTTTCCTCCCTTAAGAAAAGTGTTAAACCAAGCAGTTATTTACATCATCATTTAGAGTCCTCATTTGTGATGCATCCTTGGCACTTAAAATAGCTGTGTTACTTCTTCAATTACTTATTAGACTAAGTGTTCAATTTTATTATATGCAATAGAACTATCTTGCATTTAAACCACACCTAGGTACATTATCCACCATACCCCCTTGCTCATTGTTATAAATAATGTATTATAGTACAATAATAATATAAATTATCATAAATCTTCAACAAATAAGACGCAAGTACTACAAGTGCTAAGTAGTCTATTAGTGGTTAAAAATTATTATTCTTTCTTTTGATTCTACCTGCTTTCTAGTCCAATCTTTTGAAGTTTGTTATTCTTGGCGGGTAGTATTTTTCAGATGTCCTTACTAATGGTGATTACATTAGGTACATTAGTTGCCTCAGCAATACTGATCTCAGTAGAATTCTATACTGTTACTCTACTCCATGTTACCGGCATGAATCTTTATTCTCGTTAAAACATTCAATGTTTTCTCCAACTGTTCGAAGCAACACATATGCAACAAAAACCATTTTCTTTACGGTAACTGAGCAATGAGTGACAGAAGTCAGCTCGTCTAGTTTTCTCGTATGATCAATCTTAACTTGATATACAGGTAGCTTTACTGTCTTCATTTGTTTTGCAGAACCAATACAGCAGGATGGTAAGATAGAATGCGCGTGTTTGGCTCTATTCATCTTTACAAATATCCCAATCTGTTCTAAGACAAACTATGGGCTGTTTTCATAATCAGGTTCCCCTGGCAACCTATGACTTGCACAGATAAATCTAAGGTAGCTTTGCGGGTAGTACGAACCAGGATCTTACAGAAAATTTAAAGGGTTAAAATGGGGCATGTGTTGGATTATTTTGAAAAATCTGTCAGCCTTTTCTATCTGCGATTCGAGTCATAGCCACCAAAAAGCGTCACTATAGGTTTCTTTACGACAAATAAAAATTGGGTTTCAAGTACCTCTTCCGCGATTCTGTTCCTGTATTCAGGTGACATAATTATCCCTGCACCTCACAGCCATCAACCTTGCTCGGCTAACTGGTCCAACTTGTGATTTGTGATTACAAACATCTAGCCACCTATTCACAACAAACGCAAGAACCCTTGTAAGAGGTGGGCCTTTTCTTGTTTTTTCCTCGACAAGTTGACAGTCAGTAAATTCAACCTGACGTACTGATAGCTTTTCACCTCTTTTGGTTTACAATGTTGTATTGATAAGCTGCACGAATCAATGCCCATTTTGTAACCTAGTTGCTGCTAGTGTTGGAATATCTGACTGTGCACCAAAGGTAGTTGTGAGGGATTTATGATCAGTCATTAACACAAATTTTCTCACATAAAGATAATTGTAACACTTTACAGTTTGTCTTTCAGCCCGGATCGTCTAATGACTAATAGCCATTCGACCTTTCCAGTTGAGCTGTTTAGTCCAGTTGGAAAGGCGTCAGATTTGCAGTCACGGGACCCCAGTTCGACACCCCGGTGGTCAAAACGAAAACTTTACTTCCGTTCTTAACACAAGACCACTCTGTCAACATCTGTATGGAATCCTGAAAAGCTTCACTCTCAGGTTAATGCCTCTTTCATAACTATGCATGATAAGTTCGCACTGGATGTGTAAACTTTTTGTCTTTATTAGCCCTTTCGTCGCATTTAATAGCACAGTAACCAACCCATAACTTGATTTATCACGGTGAAGCTTTTGCGGGTGATTTTTAACATACAACATATAACTGACCAAAACCTCTACAGTTCCACATATATTGACCCTGTCCAAAGGTTTTGGAAGAATCTCTATGGATGAACTATGCATCTTATTCACAAGGATGAATCATGACGTGCCTTGAGAGTAGGTTAAGCAACTTTCTTTAAGGCTAAATTAGCTTTAAATCTCTTCCTAACTCCATAACTACACAGCGCTGTGCTTATTCAAATGCTCCTCAGCTACATATCACCATAATTGACCTCAGCTAATTCCAATCATGCTTAATATCCCTCAACCAGTTTCTTCCAAATGTTGCTTTATCATCAACAAAAGTAATAAACCTTGCAAAGTAGCATTAGTACCACTCCTGCAAGTCTTCATTACAATCTCGCACATTTGATGAAATACCATGGTAGCTTGTTTTCTCAATGATTGATGTATACTCTCTTCGTGACCAGCAGGCATTAGTGTAACTTGTAACCTGGCACTCCTAAGATTTGGTTACCAGCATTCCCATTATCATGATACAAATGTATAAAGGAGTAGTCACCAGGTCTTTTACTCCTTTCTTGTTTATTTACTTAAATAGAGGCTAATTAGACTTGATTGCTTGTACTTTGATCTCGACATCTTTAGTCCCCAATAAACGTACTCCCCTCCCGCTTATTAATTTTTATGAAAGAAATCCACACAAGACATCCTTATCCCAGACCTCCGGTTATTATTTTGGAGTCTAAAATAATCAGATATAATGTAAGAAATCGTGATATTTATTTTGTGCACAGTAGAAATTCATCCATAGCTATCGATCATTGTAACATTTGTCTTCAAAACCGCAAATTTAAAAAATAGTATAAAAATGCATGTTAAGCTCGAGAATTGTAGTGCTAATAGTGTTCCAGTTAAAATGAACTTTTGACATGGTGGGGAAAAAAGTAATTCGAATGAAGAGAATCTCGAACTTCGAGAGCTTGGTTACATATACAAAGCAAACTACGAAGTCCACATTAAAAGAAACGAAGGTAAAACAAAGTTTTGACTAGAAACGTAAGAAATACGTACCCATTAAATTAAAGCATGGATATTTAGCCAAAGCTGTACGTGAGTTCTATAATGCTTTAAAGAAGATTTTTAAGAAACCCACCTCTTTCAACTTAAAGGAAATAATACCTGAATCCGTTTATTATTATTAGAGATATTCTCTACCCACCACATTTATTCCAATCCCCGTCCATTTGATGTTTAAGAAATTTTCAACGTCCCTACTGTTCAATACCCCCACTCCCTGTCTATTTGGGACTAAAGAGTAGCCTTCATTGTTCTTCGTTATTGTCGTTGATCTCAAACCCTGATATTTGTAAGGTTTCTCACGAGTTTCCTCTCAGTAGATCTAATCTTGCTTTCATTACTGTCCTACAGCTCAGGAGACTCAATCTGTTGTACTCTGTTTAGTTAGGACTGTTGTGATTGCGAACATTTTCATGACGTGCTTGATGCCCAATCATTTTTTATATTGAAAACTTGATACCATCTGCCAATTACCGGTTAAAATTTCATCAGTTACCTTCGGAGAGTAATGACAAAGAGGTGTTTTCCACATCACATAACCAACAACAAGCTGCAGTCAGGACGTCAACTGGAATAGCTGAATGGGGGAAAGAAACAGAGAATTTTGAGCTATGGTGTCTGAGATGGATTATGCGGGTAGGTTGGATTGACAGAAGAACTAACAGAAGGGTACTTAAGGAGACACATACTAAAAACAAG
>JANTCA010036262.1:5637-20487 GCA_024741275.1 Chironex yamaguchii
GACGCTGACATACTTTTAAATGGCAACAAATAGTAGAGGACAATTATCAAATATGTTTAAAAGTTTCAAAAATGAAATTTACGGTTACTCCTTTTTATGCTGGGTAGCAATGCCCGCACGTACTCAGTAGCATAAGAACAGGGTTACTCGCGCTTAATAAACACAGGGGAATAATGGAATAATGCAAAGTATTTTATCAAACAATGCCAAAAGTGTAGCAGTTGATTACTACAATCTCTTTCTAAAACACAGTTATTTCTTGATCAATAGAAACCTGTCATCACCATCGACGACTAAACCCAGTACGCCCCAATTTCTAAGTTATATTGTCTTTGCTGAAATCAGATGGGTATAATTAATTACCTTGGGAATTGAGATGAGATGCACTTCCTTGCCTTGTCTAACAGTTTCATCGTACTAAACAACGAAATTAATACCCAATATAACGAAATACACAATAACAACTAAACGATGAGAATTTAACACACAGTCACTAAGTTTAAACAGGATAGTGAACCTTAAATCAGTCGACGTGCAGAGAAATCTTTAAGAGAGGTAAGCCCCTAAACAGGCCACACACTCCTCTGGTTACCCACATCTTTCCTCGTTCAGGAATTGAAAGCAGCCGACAGGCAGCAGCAGAAGACACAAGATGCTGTTATTTACAAATTGAAAAACAAGTCAGTGAACGTGCTGTCTCGAACCAATGTTCTTTAATTTAAGTTAGGGCAACTTTGCATTTCTGAAATTGATGGCAACTACCCTTCACGATATATATCACTGCTGCTGACAACGATGGTTGCGATTATAATGACTAAAACAACAATGGCGACAGAATAACGTTATTATAAGCATCTAAACATACCAAAGTGGCGTCAGCAAACATAAAATAGCAAGCACATACTTCGAGATTGCTTGGATTGGGGATAACAGGATGAAATCCTGAATCTTCTAAGTCGTCGTCGTCAGATGCATCACGGTCAATTACTTGTACAGACAAGCTGCAGACAAAAGTTAAATGGAAGTTATCGTATATTTACTAAAACACAGTGATGACAGATTTACTGTTAATTCCGTTCAGCTTCTAAATCGATGTAGAACGCATACCAAGATTCTGTTCGAATAACTCATTTGACATGAACACGGCAAAGGAACAGAGTGGCTGTTGGTAGGTACATTGCAACTATCCATTTCTCTGCGTAACGTTTAATGATTTACCTTTCTCCAAAATTTGCCCTGTAGCTGCTGATCCGGGTTGCTCCAGGTCCCTTTTTTAAAATTGGCTGAATTCCTTGCCTACCACCTAAAATGACAAAGAATGTGACGATCAAGAAATAACATCAAAACTTTGGAAACAACTTATCTGAATATACAGGAGAAGGATGATTAATTCCGTATGTTCATGTTGGGCGCAATAAACTCGACTGCTGTCGAAATTAATGTAGTAGAAGAAGTCTACATAAATTTTCACTATATTTTTCACTGTTGTGAGCCACGTAAAATCTTGATTACTGGGTCATCAGCTACTTACCTTGTGAGCTCTAATTTGTCTCAACTTGCATTTCTAACTAGGTATGTCAACTGGAAGTTGAATTGTGTCTAAGCTTTTGGCATTTGTTCAGATACATACCCACAATATGCCTGAGCCTGAAGCATTTTTGCCACTCTGACATTACAAAAGTTATGGTGCAGATTTCAATAAAACCGTTTCTTTTGTTGGTAGTGGGAATAGCAGCTTTCAAAATACTGTTAATGACCCTATACTAATAATTACCCTATCAGCCACCAGAACGAGGTTGTTCTATTCGACGAAAAGCTGTTAGTAAATATCGAATTCAAGGACATAAAAGGCAGTTTATGGGTTGAAAGGTTAGTGCGAATAAGAACTCGAATTTTTACACAGAACCTGGCTTCCTCATCCGTTGATGGCTTCTGAAAATAAAAAGTCAATTCAAACACACCTTCCTTGGCACTTTTTCTTCGAATGAAATGCTCCTCGACTTGCTGTTGAGAAATTTCAGAAAATAAAATACATAGTTAACCGAGCCATCTTCATATTACACAGATTACAAAAGCTGAACTGTACGTAAACGCCCGCCAGCACTTTGATATTTATTGCTTAAAAGTGGATCGTTAGGTACGTCATTTAATCCTCTGGCAAGACCACGAAAAACAAATGAGAGGAGGGGGCGGCACATGAGAAGATGCACATCTTTTCCCAGTTACCTCCACCAAGGAGGTTATGTCTTCATCGGGGTTTGATTATTGGTTGGTTGGTTTGCTGGTTTGTTCGTTAGCAAAATTACTCAAAAAGTTACGGACGGATTTTGACAAGATTTTCAGGATAAGTCAGAAATCGGCTAAAGTAAAGATGATTAGTTTTTGGTGGTGATCGAGATCACCGTCTGTTTGTCTGTTTGTTTGTGTGTCTGTCTGTCAGCAGGATTACGCAAAAACTATTGGACAGATCCTTATGAAAAAAGTCAGAGGATCCGTCTTGATCCAAGTGGCATCCCATTAAATTTTTGGGATGATCTGAATGAAATCCTGGATTCTGGATCACTTTTTCTGTAATGAAACCTTCATGGTGCTTGTGAGAGATAATCCAGTTACCATATTAACGGGGGAAAAATCCTGTTAATTGAATAATAATACTGGGTTGGTGGAGGTGTGCGCTCTCGAAGTGCTTCTAATTTCTGATTCTGATTTCTAATTTCGAGGTAAGTGAATTGTTTTCCGCTTAAGGACTGTCGACCTCTTCAGCTCTAGATTACTGTTACAACTGCTTCCATGCCACTCCACCGATCCCCATTGGCGCTGCGCCACTGTGACTATACCACTATTGCGGTACACTTTCGGGTAGAAGAATTACACGCAGTTTCATATTAGTGTCATGAATGAGAAAGCGACTTTGGCATCACTCACTATCTATACAGGTCTAATATTTCATTTCATCAAAACGTCTTCTTGATATTTTCATACTGCTTTGACTAATGACAGTACAATCTTTCTGCTATAGATTAACAAAAACTACCCCAAACGCCTCCTGTGGATGTACGATTCAGTCAGAAAATCAATTTCTTAGCTCATGTTTGTTCAGTTCACTTAGGGGTGCAAACACATAAATTTGACTTGAAAGCTGATGGAGATAACGAATTTGCCTAAAGGAAGGTATTCTTGGAATTCCCAGTGACAAAGTAGCAACAAACAAGAATCATTGAGTAACCGAGTTTTTCTTATCCAAAGAATATAGTACCATAGGGCTACGGAAATATAATTTGTTATTTTACCATCCTTTGGGGGAAGAGGAGAATCCATCGTTCCTATCCCATCTAGTGAAGCTTGCTCCCTTAAAAACGTTTAGTCAGTACAAACTAACCAATCAGAACAAAAACCACGATGGACAAATACACAGATTCTTAGATATCCAAAGACGCCGTGGATATATAATTTAAATTATGTCTATTACTTTTCGCAGGGACACAGTTCGTTTTCGAGTATAGGGAGGCGTCCATCTATGATTTATTAGACGCTGGGCTACAAAGCTGCGCAAGAGTAGTAAATGCTACAATAGGATTAAGATTCAAACGTATCAATGTGTGGTTAACTTCCATAATCACTCGCGAAAGTGCTCCCGCCTACGCAGACAAACGTTATGTACAATTTCAAATCTGTGGTATGACCTGGTCTGGTAGTCGAATCCAGAACTTCCAGCATACAAAACATTCAATTTATATCGCTGGTCAAATTTCATAATTTAAAAGGAAATCCACTGACTGCTAAAACTCCATTAATTGGATTCAACAACAATACCTCACCTTATTGTGTCGAACGATCATAGTCAGCTCCACTCTTGCTTTTAAAACATCTACGGCCTAAAAGATCGGAGAACTTTGCATCTACTCTCATACATGGTAAAACTGACATATGCAAGAAGTCAAGTTTAATATGCTTTATTGCAAAAAAAGAGACACAATAAACAAAAAGCCAAATGAAGTAGAAAGAGTGAAAGTACAGAAGAAGGATTGATAAGGAAGACATACCATACCATGACAAGCCATGACTTAACCTTAATACGATTATCAATAACCTTGGTGAAAATGGATAAAGTTTATAGTGTAAAACATAATAACATAACAACAAATTGCTACACTGATTGATCTAATGATTAGTTGATTGACTGCTTGCTTGACTAATTGACTGCTCCGATGATTGATTGATTAATTACTTGATTGATCAATAGAACAAGCAATTGCTTGCTTGCTTGACTGACTGATCAATAGATGATGTAATTGATTGCTCGATTGATCAATGGATCAAGTACTTGATTGCTTGTTTGACTGATCAATAGATCAAATGACGGACTGCTTGCTTGCTTAACTTATGAATTGATTGATTGATTGATTAATTGGTTGGTTGGTATGATGAACGTTTGATCGATCGGTTAACTGACTGGCTGACTAATTACCCGACACATAACTACTACATACAAGGCAGGCGAAGTCAAATCGTACCTCCGAGTGTTTTATGCCCTTAAAATTCTTTCCGTTGACATTTAGAATCTGATCTCCAGTCTAAGGAATGGATAAGTGTTTAAGAATAGACACTTCGAGTATAATTGAGGGACGGGGAGTGGCGAGTATCGCTCGACGCGAATAAAATAAACTAGTATAATAAAGAAGTTAAAGCAGGTAGCAAAGAAGGTTGAGGCATTCTATGATTATTCACTAGTATTCCAAGGCCCTATGCAGATAAAACACAATTATTTAGCAGACGTAGAATATTTAATATTATTTATAGCCCAGGATTTGGAAAATTCTCTAGGAGGGATAATGTGTCCGTACAGGTGTAATGCTTTTTGAAAAAGTTCTTCAACTACAACATTATAAACAGAGACAAGTCGATAAGAAATCATCACGTAAGTACTGTCATACGTATCCTCCAAAATTGTGGATATCTACATGCAAAGGCATATAGCAGCTAAATACCTTCAATCCAACTTGTTCCGCCAAGGAATCTTTGGCAACGACTGAAACATATATTCCTCTAAAGCCAGGAATACCACTGCGTATACTGATAAAAAGAAATTGATCGCAGCATAAAATCAACAACAATTAACGGGCTGTAATAGAATAAATAACCTCAGACTGTACTGCACTACTTGCGAGCAATAAAGACAGCACAAAATAATAAGTATGAAATTTCAGCAAAGGCATAAATTGACATGAGGTACAGTATTCAAAGTTGCGTCGTCACTCTGCTTTCAATATTCATCCCGTAAAATCGTACAGCACTTATACCCGACTCTGCAATACCTTGGACTTCAAACCATTATCCCTCGTGTGCAAAATGGGTACATTCTCTTCCAGTCTTAATAGTTCAACAAATGAGGTTGAAAGACTCCTAACCTATCCCTGATAGTCAACGCGACTATTTAGCTGTCTCTCTAAAGGTACAAATGCTATTACCATAAACATCGAATGACAAGATGCCTTCCAGCTATTTCCGTCGAATTACTTAGTTCATATGCGTTGGGTTTGTAATAAGGCAAATTAAACTTGGGCGATACCACAACTATGCATCTATTAGTGACATAAAAGCAATCAGTTCCAGCAAATTTAGAACTTGTACGAATAGCACTTTGTAGAGATATTGCAGGTACAAATGCATTTCACCTGTAAATATAATAACCGCATCAATATCATATTAGTAAAGTTATCGTTTCACATGGGGACGGTTAGTAGTTCGATTTTACGATCTGGTCACACCAAAGACGTCTAAATTGTTAGATGGTGCTCTCATGTTAAGCACTAGCAGGATCAATCTTGGAAGTTTAACCTAGTATTACCAATGGGGCAAGCCCTCCCCGTACTGTAGCATTCACTGCACTTGGACAGCTGTGTGATCGCAAAACAGAGGTGGACGCCGCTCTTTACATCAACAAACGGTGCGGGAAGTGACAAAAAAATATTGCACAACATAATCATGGACAATACTACTGTTCTTGTTAAGCCTTTACCCAAGCAGCAAAGGTATCACGTTTAAAGCGCTGAGGCCCTAGTTTAAGTAATTAACTATTCTGCTGAGCGATTAAGGTAAGCAGCAAAGTGGTGAGCAGGGTTGCCAGATAAAAATTCTGGACAAGCTCCAAAGTTGGAAGTAGATTACCCCAAATTTTCCCCAAATTCGTCATGAAAATTCCTCCACAGAGGCTTTAGTTTTCCATTGTTTTAAGTTCCTCCGCAACCTCTTTGATAATTTAATTCAGCAATCAGAACCAAAAAAATCAATACAATAGCAACAACACAAATATGTACCATCCTTTGCGATATGCCGGGAATTAAACCAGATTTTAACACAAGTGCAGGAACAAAAAACTGTTATCAAAATTAGCATTGGTAAAATTTGAAATTTGTTTAAACCATTTAATGCTGCGAGTGAGAAGATTCTCTATGGCATTGCCTACCTGTGTACACAAACGAGACAACACATGAATTACCAGCTTGTCGTATGACCTTCAACAAGTTGAATCTTAGTATTTGGAAACTCCGGTCCAAAACTGGGCTGCATATGCTGGAATGCCACCATCTTCAGACGCTCTCTGCACTACATACGAGTTATCTGTGACAATACAACCTTGGCGATAAGCCACTCGATCCAGCAAACAGATCGTTTTTCTACGACCAGCTCAATTAGCATCTCCTGAAATCTTTTCTGCGTTGTCTAAACTTTTCCATGAGTCCGTCCCTTTCCTTTATATCTTCTTCCTAATAGCTGCCCCAAATCAGCTAAGAATTTGCTCCATATTCTACTCTTGAGAGAGGTAAAAGGTCACCTTGCCTGCCATATACATATACCATTTTCTTCTTTTCGCTGTAATACCATACACAGAGATAAATAGTTTTTTCTGATGAGACATGTCTTGTTTCGTCAACCAAAGGTGAAGAAGTCTTTTCTAGGACATCTCCCAATAAGTACGGTAATTTCAACCTGACTCGTATGATTGCTTGAGATTCGGCATTTTTGTACTGAGTTTTTATTCAATTTTGAAGTAGAACTATTCGTGAAGTGACTAAAAGATGTTTGATTCGATGTGCTAAAATACTTGTTTATATCAGAGATTTGGATGTCACAACCAGATAGAAAGAGGAAAGGTGTATTTTACACATGTGCAGATTTCACGGTGAATAGTAGTTATCATAATTATGCAAAGGATGACATATATTTCAAATATAGTAGCATTTACCACATGAATAAAAATTTCTGAAAATTGTGCACTGCAGTCCATTGGACTCGGAGTTACAATGATGCCGCAAAAATGCCCAAACATGTACTTGCGCATGATATAAATCTTGCTTTGATCAATTCCCTTACTTTAAAATCTGGTCATACGAAGTACAAGCATATCACGACAATCAACTGCCCAAGAAAAGGTGCCAGGTTGTCAGCCATTTGGCTTCACAAAGAAGCCTTCCTATAGCATTTGAAAATGCAGTTAAAGGGTTTATTTTCGTGGTCCATATTCCTCACCGGGCAATTGCAAGGTAAAGAAATATGCTTTGCTAAGTAATTATCCTTATGGGCAAAATCTCCTTTCCTATTAATGTAAAAACACACAAGACTATTGAAGAAACAATGATTGTTTTCACCTCTTAATAATCTTTATTATATCGGTTAGGCATATATCAGAAATTAAATGTAAAACATTGGTAAATGCCATTTTTTAGTCATGAATGGGGCACTTAGTACTATTGCCAGTCATAAATATAGTAGCATTCACTACATGAATGAGGGTAAATCTGCTGTCGGAAAAATCTACAATAAAACAGGTAGTGCAGGCCTCCCCTCCACACGTAGGTGAAAAGAAATCCTCCCGAATGTTTACACATTAGTGACAACCGCCAAACTGTGCTTTCAGTTTACTGATAAGCTTCCACCAGTGAAGGCTAGCGGTCTTATCCTGTGAAACATATACCTGGCTTCAAATGTTAACTCATCTGAAGTTATTTCTTTTTGAATCTATTTTTTGTTTACCCCCAAATTAGTGCCAGAAGTAGCACTCAATCCCAAATTTAATTTTCAATCTCGACGAGCTTTGCACAAGTCAAAAATTTTCAAGTCTGGGATTGAAAAATCCCAAATGGCAACCTTACTGTTAAGCCATTTAGTTAAGCAGCAATGGTACCACGTTTAAAGTGGTGAGTCCCTGATTCCCATCTGAAGTGATAAGTGTAATTTTAACTCATATATTCACAATCATCATCATAAAATAATGATCTTGGCCCTGACACTTCTATCTAGGACAACGACAAAATTCTCCTACAAAATCTTTGCCGATTCTTCAACAGAATATAGAAAATTTAAAAGACATCTCAGGCAGAAAGCACAGCATCACTGTAAATTCTAATACTAGAGCCAAGACGATCATCATTCTCAGTATCATTTAAGAGAGAAAACTAAGGACCATTTCGGTCTAAAATTCAGTTTATCGTGGTCCCATTACTGACGTATATGTCTGAATAATGCATAACGATCTCGTTAACTGACAGTTACGTTCATTACTACATATGTTGGACAAGACCAAAAGGAGCTCTCGCTCACCTGCATCCTAATCCTTCTTTCCCAATTTTGAATGCAAGAAGTCGGTCATCCTTAGAGAGCTTATTGTCAACTGGTTGCCTCTAAGGTAAAAAACAAAACACAATTAAGAAAATGTCCCAATGGTTTATGTAATCTAATTATTAAATCAGGGTACAAAACGAATTTTTATCTCTCGTTAACTTAAATGTCTTAAAAGTTGAAATACACAGTCCTTTGTGACACCGTTTTACCCAAAGGATGAAAAAACCGATCATGTAAATTGGTAAAAATGGCCATCAATCACCATTTCCCCTTCGTCTATGGGATATGGACCTGTATGGAACTTCTGCAGCAAAAAGATTTTTCATCTTAATGAAATGTTAAAAACTTTCGTCTCAAATGTCTCTAACCAGATTTTAGCTCAATTTAAATTCGACACTATAAATGGCGATACCAAGGCCATTATAAGAGGGAGTGTTCTTAATACGCTTTTCTAGGACAGTGGATTATGGAGCACATTAACCTTTTAGAATAAAACACATCGGAATAGGAGGGAGGTTATTGTTCATGCAAGTACTATGTGTATCATGCTTTCGTCTGCTGCGTCTACATCGTAATCCAGGTAACACTAAGTTCTAGAAGAGGTAACCAATCAGACTAAGGATGCAAGTCGCAATAACAGAGCCGGTTTTAGAGGGGACGACCGGGCCATGGCACGGGGCCCACGCCTCCAAGGGACCCCGCGCTTCGATGCCAATTTATATGAATATGCACAAAGTGAAAGTGAAATACTTACATCGTAAAATCATCGGATTCTTATGAATGGAACCTATCAAGCTGTTAAATCAAGCAAAACCGTTTCTTACAAAAGGCTTTAAATCCATGCCCCTGCTTGTATATATACTTAGCCATTTATTGATAGTCACATAAGTATCATTGATAGATTCAGCATATTTCTGCGAACAGGCTATCTTGCTGTCAAAAAGATGCTTCCCTTATGTGTACATATTTCTACGCATTTACAAACCTGTAGATGGGGTCTGTGAGCAATGGTAGTCTTTGACACCTTACTTGCAGATCTGCTTGCTTAACTGCTTAGTTAACAGAGATCTTAGCAAAGCAGAGCTCAGAAAATTCTTAGGGTATGCTTAATTCTTTGCCTCTTCTTGCCATTTTAAAGTTTCAGCCTCGGTGCTTATTGGCCTTACGTTTATAAAAAGGTGTACAAGCAAAGTACTGTAACTTAGGGGACGCATAACCCATGAACTATTTTACGTCAATGTTAGATTGACTGACAAACTTAGGATAAATTCTCTGTATTCTTCCTACGTTATTGCCGTTGTCTGCGGTTCTGAGTGTTATACAGAAATTCGATAGTCATAATAACATAAATTCATATCATTCTGTCGCGTTATTCTCATTCCATTCAGCACAAAACGCTGGTTCTTGCAAAGTACTAGGCTTGGAGAGAGCATGTAAATTATATCATGAAGCCATCACATGGCAGTTGGGCGGACTTAATGTTATATAATCACTTAGTAAGCAAGAAGGTGGTGCCCGCAAGACGTCAGTTAAGCAACTCACTTATCTGTAATAGGATATCACAACGCTACCCAAATTGTCCAAAAAACTAAATTCTCTAGAGGGCATTGAAAATGTTTATTCAAAAAACCAGAAATTGCATCCCCGGGGAGGGCTTAACAGAGCCCCCAACTGTCAGTGCGCTATAACGTCAGCAGGGTCTAGCCCATTCCAGCCGGCCCAGGGTACCGCACTCTCTAAAACCGACACTGCGTAATATGTGCACTGACCACATCGCACACTTTACAGCTTCCTCTAGTTTTTTTTAAAAAGCATAAACTGGTACTTACCTGATCCGATGAAGTAGCCAAATGGATTAGGCTTTTATCCTATAGTTGAAAACAAATACGAAGGAAAGAAATTTATCATAGGAAAATGGGCAAGTACACAAACTTTTTTGAAGATTAGATCTCTGTTTCTAACTAAAAGAAATCCTAGCCACAGAATGTCTCGATGTAGTCTATTTAGCAACGTAATACGAAATGCTGTTACAATACTGCTCCCCCTGTCTCTGTGTCATAGATTTTCTTTCTGCTCAACCACAAAAGAGAAATAACTTGAAACTTCCGAGACGACTCCATTTAATCCAAATGGCTACCACGATTACAACTCCATAATCTTAACCCTATTCCTGACATCCCTGCTGTTCTAATTCATCCTCTTGCATGCCAGACACACACAATACATTTAACTTTGTATAATGATTTTGTTGACCTACTTCAAAAAAAGCTTCCCTCCTGATCCGAGCATTTCTCCAGCGAACTTGTTCCCTAAAACTCGCTCCTTGCTTCTTTATTCCAAATAGTCTACAACCTTCCTAAATTTTAACCCTAACACAAATCTCAGACTCGTTTATTGTCGTGGCATTGCTACTTTTTAAAACTATGCACATTGATTGTTTTCTCCATCTAAGGCCAAGTTCTGAGGAGAATCCTTTGAAAAACAAACAAAGTCCACGTACAGAGAACCTGATCATGAAGCAATCATCGTGATAAGACATCATCATTATTTTTGCGAGGTGGTGCAAACTGAAGTACAGTATATTATTGCATACAACAAATGGCTCGGAGTACACAAGGCAACGGCAACGGCCTGCCTAGTACAAAGGGTCCATTAGCTCTAGTAGGGTAACAGTGTGCCACGTTTTTAGCTGATTAATGGTATTAGCACCATCTTTGGTAGTGTTTATTAAGGTGTCCTTTGTATGTACTGCTATTTCCTTGTTTTACGTAGTAGTCAAAACTATAATATTCAGTAGGAATATTATTTTAGTCTCATCCATGACCCATACTCTTAAATAATAAATTCGTCTTTAACAGGGACAGAATGCTATCAAACATGGCTGAAATTTGGATATTATCCCTCTGCTCTAAATTTCGTTACAGGGGCCAAAAGTGCCTCTTTCGTGATTGTGGGCCATTAGAACTTCCACAGGTTTGATTTGGTATGTTTCTCTGTAAAATATGCACATTGACTGTTGTTTTTGGTGAAATCGACATTTTTATATAGAATTTGAGTTCCCCTGAAGAGGTTGTGCGAACTTGATCCTCCAGAGATGCCTTTAGACATTCAAAATACAATATGATCGGATCCAGAAAACCCCAAAAATAACAAATCGTACGCAAGAAAGACGTAATTGATAACTTATTTCGAAAACATTGTCCAGGAGCTCACTTACCCACAAGTCTGGTGGTCCAGTCTGACTATTAGGATCCACCTCCTCCCATACAATTTCATTATTACTGCAGAAAACAATATGGCAGTTGCACAAGATTTAAAAAATAGTATCATTATCGAACGACTACCAAGTACAAAAGATCCCAATTTCCTACCATCACTCTGTTTGATCATGATGCCACCGCGAAGGACTTGCTATGCATATAAAATAAATCTGAAAAACGTGGACACAGACAACGGCGATTCTCGTAACGAGGAAAGCCCCATCATTACTTGGCACGAATATAACATCACTAAAGAATTTAGGCAAAGATTTACTCCTCAATCTCTTAAGATATTCCCATTCTCATATTCCGGTCCCTAAACCCCGGTAACCCAGCTTTCCGACGTGAACCTAACTCATGCACCAAACAGTTCTATTATAAAAAGGTTGGTACTGACCTTTCTTACTGGACACCTGCACCATCATCAGGAGAGAACCCAAACCGTTTCGGATCTACGTCTAGACGGTTTCACTGTGGGCCAGCCCCCGCTCACTGATGCATATGGTGGCATGTGCTGGTCTGCAGCAGGTCTTACTTCAATCTTTTGTCTACGTTTGATCACTTGCTTTCAGCCGTAGTCAATGGCTCAATTTCTCCATTGTATCTTGCATCCGCTTGATAATCCTTATGATCTCCTTGTCATCTTCACACCCACTAAATCCAGCTTTAACCGTATGGCATTCTACATTCGACCTAGCTTCTTCACATCCCTCAAATAGTACTGACAGGGAATGCAATCGGAACACACTACACACAAACAACACACTGCGATGTTTATTTATCTTTAATATTGCAATGACCTTCATAGTCAAGAAATCTTAGACATTTAATGTTATTGATTTTTTAAATACATAAACAAGGCAATTTGTTGCAAAGAAGGAGAATGCTTACATCTTTGTAGGTACCTTGCCTGCATCTTGGGTAGGAAAAGGGAAAAAAACAGTTATTAGATTGTTATAACAAGATTGAATTTAATCTACATCAGAATCCTTCACTAATTTAAAGACTGCTGGATGAACATGGGTTCCTAAATCAAATGCTATAAGCATACTAATAAAAAAATCACTTATTTCAATAACACGTCTTTAATAAGATGTTTTCGCAAATATTTGTTCTGTATAAATAATCATTATTATCGATCACTGCTATAGTTCCATGGCCAGATATGAAAAGTAACCAAGTCCTAACTTCGTCGCTACATCATGAGGAATTATCACCATCGCCATCATTATAATCATCAACAACATCATAATTATCACCACTGCTATTATCATCATCGTCATCACCACCAACAACATCATGATAAACTATCGTCATTACCATCATCATCATCAACAGCAACATGATTATCATCAATATTATTATTACCACCATCATCATAATTAGCAATCAATTATCGCTATCACCAATCAATCATGACATCATCTTCAACAAATCATCTTCATCACCATCACCACCAACATCGCCATCATCATCATTCAATTATCAACATCTTCAGCAATCAGCATCAATCATCATCATTATGCTCCGTTCACCGTATGGGGATCCTAACCGACATGATAATTTCACCACATAAATTTCAAAACGTTAACGATAAACAATAAAAGACTATGATTTATAATAAAATACTTACTTTTCACAACCAAAGTAACCGACTTTTTATCTTTAAATAAATTGACTACTTCTTCGTGTATACTGTCTTGAAGAACAAGACCATTTATTTTGAGAATTTCGTCTCCAATCTGTAAAATGGGTGGTAGAGGTTTGGACAGAGCTATATAAACAATTTAATCCAGCCGAAAAGGTCACATGCGCTTCTCAATACAACGATCGACGTGCAATCTTCAAAATATTAGATACGCATGTGTGAAATCGATTTATGTTGATAAAATTCGATCGATTCTACCACTTTCGTTTACTGAGTTCGCAAATACTTCATTTATAAAAGAACTAAATTACTTACTGGCTCATGAATATATAAATAAATCTAATCAAGTATCTAAAATAATTCTAAAAATAGCTAGTACCTAAAAAGCTAGTTAATAAACAAATGAATCAATAAAAGAGAGAAAGAATGAATGAATGAATAAATAAATAAATAAATAAACAAACAAACAAACAAACAAACAAAAAACAAACAAACAAACAAACAAACAAATAAATAAATAAATAAATAAATAAATGAATGAATGAATAAATAAATAAATAAATAAATAAATAAATAAATAAAATAAATAAATAAAGGTCGAATTAATCTATAAATAAATGAATGAATAAGTAATAAAGACATTTCACTTAATATGACAAGAGCTGGACGATCAATTTTCAATACAAATAATGCAAAACCTTTTATGTCTAGAGAAAATTCTTGTTATTAACAAAGGTTTCTTATCTCAATGAGGAGATTTTTACATAAGCACCAACTTGCGAAAACGCTGTCGTAATACCTTTAATCCAGCTGCATGGGCAGCAGAACCCGAGATTATCGACGTTACAAAAACTCCAATGCCATGCTCAAGTCCTGAAAACAATCGAAGATTATTCCGACAAATGAGCAATACATGAAAACGACGCCATAAACACAAATGGTGTAAAGCTTTGCATATCAGTTACGTTACTATTCTATATTGGGCAAAAATACCAAATGGAAACCTTGTATAGAAAATTATTGAAACATGCTTTCGTGCCAGGTGTAAAGTGCTGACTGATGGATCTTCGGCTTTTTGTTCCATGACCTTAACCACTACGGGAATAAACCACAAAAATTGTAGTTTCACACGCGATCAATCTGCGAATTTTCGTATCACGTTCTGCTACATACCTATGGTGAGATGAAAGTTCCTATATACTAACTGCAGCTGCTGCGGCTGCTACTACTGCTGCTGCTGCTGCTACTACTACTACTACTACTACTACTACTTCTACTACTACTACTACTACTACTACTACTACTACTACCACTACTACT
>JANTCA010036273.1:0-20486 GCA_024741275.1 Chironex yamaguchii
ACTACAAAGAGCAATTTATTAATCATACCACAATACCACCAACTACAAAGAGCACTTGATTAATCATACCACAATACCACCAACTACAAAGAGCACTTGATAAATCATACCACAATGCCACCAACTACAAAGAGCACTTGATTAATCATACCACAATGCCACCAACTACAAAGAGCACTTCGTGGATCATTCCGCAATACCACCTAGTAAGAAGAGCAGTTTGTGGATCATACTACAATGACATCTACTATGAAGAGCACGTGGTTAATCATACAACCATGTCATTTACAATCCAGGAAACTCAGAGATTTGTACTTCAATAGCGCCTGCTGCAAAGTTCACTCGGAAAGCTGAGTAACTGTTTACATTTACACAAACATACAACACTCTGAACACACATGCACATATCCGTAAATCAACTTCACGTGAGTAATGGTCAATATGACAAAGTGTATACCTTGTATCTGTCTACTTTTATGAGTACTTTGGAGTCCGCAGATCGACTTGATAAACATTTACATATTTCTTCGATCGAATTTGAATTGGTCACTTCGGGGTAATCATCGTCTCCTTTTGAATCCGATAAAGCCACGTCATCAATGTTATTATTCATAATTATTTGATCATTCTCTAGATGATGGTCCTCGGGGAGATTGGCATCAATATGTACTACATTCTTCTTCTTTCCTTTCCCCTTCGACTTCCTTCGTTTCCCATCCTTTACTCGACTTGGCAGAGGTTCCAGTGTCCCTCCTCTTTGCCCAGGAAATTTAATACTGCTATCCGAATCCAAAAGACCATTAGTTGCTTGTCTCATATCAAAGTCTGGATGATGTTGAATGTCTCTGTCATCATTGTTCCCACTCGTAAACTTTGCTAGGCTTTCCTCAGGCCTATCTTGTGGATCCAAGTCAGTGGCCCCTGACAGAGCAACAGTGTCTGAATCGTATGGCGAAATAATCTTGTTCTGCACTGACATTCCACTCAAATCCATATCACTTCTGCATTTCAACATCATGTCCTTGGATAAGCCAACATCTTCTACCCCTTGGCATAATGATATGGATCTATTTCTATTAAAGACACTACTTTGCGCATCAGAGGGCAGCAACGCATTTAAAGTGTCTTTAGAGGACACAAAATCCAGTTCGCTGTCTACGCCATGGCGAATGTCGTTGTCAGTAACTGAACTTAGACTCTCATTAGTGCTTGCCGAGCTAGTATCCACATTTGTATTATATATGTGTGATGACTTAAAACCTTTTCTTGCTAAAAACACGACATTTGTCAAGTCAAATGCAATATTAGCTAGCTGAAGAATTCTTTGGCAAAGGACAAAAATAATCTACAAAGAAAGAACAAAAGTACATGTGGCAAGAAGAAGCTGTAAAGTTTGAAAGACAATCAATACGTAAGAATTAACTACATCAAGGATAATAACCAAAGGCTCATTGAGTGGTACTTACATTTTTATATATCTAAACAAGTCTAAAAACCATAGATTAATTTTTATTTCATACAAACGTGCGTCTCCGCAAGCACATGTTTTCGGTAAAGTGAATTTTGTGCGTTTTCGGAGATAAATGTACATCATGGTTGAAAGAGCTAACATATCTGATGGCTAATGTATTATAATATTGCAAAGGAGAATTCTTTCTAATTTAAAAACTAAATTCCATTGTTTAAATTAACATCGATTACTATGTATTCTCCTCTGTGTTTATGGTTGAGAGGCAAAGCAAGACAGCCCACGAGGAAAGAAAGAATGAAAGAAAGAATGAAAGAAAGAAAGAAAGAAAGAAAGGAAAGAAAGAAAGAAAGAAAGAAAGAAAGAAAGAAAGAAAGAGAGAAATAATGTAAATCAGAAAAACTGAAACAAGAAACAAAACAAAATGTTATTAATTTAGTCAATATAAACAGAAAAACATCAAGAGAGGGAGGTAACAAGTACGATTGAGAATTTCAAAGTATTTACATTGGAGAAGTGAAAAAAATCCCAAGAAACTACATTAGCCTTGATTAACTGCCATACCTACTTCCGCGGAAATATTTCAAAGAAAGTACACAACCACAAACTGGTGTCTTAATAAATATAAGACAACTCTGACAGAAGAAGTACGGGTGTTTGAGAAGCAACCCATGTTGTGATGAACAAAAGAATACACACAAAAATCTTGTTTGTTGAAAAAGGAAGACAACGGGTTTGTCTCACAGCGTTTTCAAAACAGAAGTGTTAGTTTAATAGTTGCGCCTTTGCATATATTAACTATGTTGATTAACACAGCCAAATCATTGTTACGTAAAAGCATCAGGAGAGCGCAAACCTTCAAAATGAATGTGATCAGATGGGACTTTCAATTCTCTTAATATTCAAATAGGGTGTATCAACAAGTGTCATGATGATTGAGTACTTCTAAGTGTTTCTTTAATTTTGGGGGTTTAATGAGCCAGGCCATTCACAAAAATAACAGTGACATGTTTCCAAATTGAGTTTTCCCATAACAATTGCGATTTCATGTAATATTGAAACGAGAGTGTTGGTATTAGTTATGGTTCAAGAATCCACATGGTGATCCAGATTACGAACATAAAACTAATTATTTGTTTTTTTGTGACACGCCTAACATTGGATGCAAATTTCATCAAAATCCATACCCACCTTTTTGAGTCACGTTACAAACTAACAAACAGACAAACACTAGCCGAAGCATAACATCCTTGGCGGAGACAATATAGCAGCGACATTAAGTGCCTTGTCGCTCGTCACAACATCAGAGACCACCACCATAAAAGACTCGCCAATGATAAACGACTTATCTACACTTAAAGGACCCTTTACCCTTACGGACCCAACTTAGACTTTCACTTCAACTATGTATAGGGATGAACATTTTTGGATAATTGTCATAGTTAGATCGTCCTTCCATCTCAATGTATTGTAGTCTGTCTACATTAAAACAAGAAAACTCTTTAGGCAGAAAGAGTTCTTTTTTCATTTGGACTCTTCCGAATAATATTTGTTTTTCATTACCTCTAATGTTCCCTGAACATATTGTAAAAAGTAAAATGTTAAGTTAATAACAAATCAAGAACCGAAAGTCATAAAGTCATTACATAAGATGATTAAAGTATATCAAAAACGAAGTGGAAATAAATTAATCACTGAACTGGCGATATTACAGGCAACACAGATCATTTCGTCTTACCTTTGGCACATATCGAAGTTTTCTCTCTTCTTCCCCGTGAAGTAAATTCTTCTGTTTTTGTAAGTATTCATTTAAAGTAAAAGATTTTGAATTTGCATCGCTGCGGAAGGAAAAAATGTTTCTCGTTTCAGCATATTGAATTGCCGCTATATGATAGAGCATTATTAGGATAGATGTTGAAGTTGAGCAATTGGTATAGAGTAAACAATGTAAGCTTTCCCAAATTACTTAAGAAAAAGTAAGCCTTTTGTTTGACAAAAAATTACAGTTAAAAATACAACAACAAAAAAAGATTTCTGTCCGAAAAACCTATTGTGACTACTATATTGCCAAATGCTCAAATGGTAGTTTCTAGTCTTAATACAAGATTATACTATCTACTTGTGTAAAGAAACAAGTTCACTTTATCATAGCACTGATATAAAATTCAACTCAATTTTTTCCATAGCGATACATCAGAGTCGATTCTTTCTAATTAAAAAATCCTATAAAACATGTGGAGTGATCGGACTATCAGGAAGCTGTATTTGGCTGAAAAATATCTTAGCACGAAAGAGTAAGCGATAAGAATCATAGTTCCTAGAAAGCACCGTACGACTTTTACTGTTAGGTTTCTCTACAACGATTTCGAGCGAGAAAACGTCTTGGCAACTACTTTTCATACCAAACAATTGATTCGAAAACTTGATTAATTTAGTGATGGACCGACGAACGGACGGATGGATGGATGGGTGGGTGTGTGAATGGAAGGATGGATGGGTGGATGAATGGAAGGATGGGTGGGTGGGTGAATGGAAGGATGGGTGGGTGGATGGAAGTACTAATAACACTACACAACGGCACCATCTTGCTAAATTCCTAAGAGCCTTGAGTGTCTTCGTTACGTCACTGCCTGTGTCCCTAACATTCAACTGGGTTCCGAGCTTAGGATTGGCTAAAATTCTATTGAGAGCAGGCGCTACACTGATAACTACTCGGATTTCAAGAGTAAAATATTGATTTCAAGTAAACCAGAGCTTAAAAAACTCAGAAAATTAACACTCACTCTTGTGATAGACTAAATACGATCCACATAGGCTTTAAATACTTGAAAAAATCTTTGACACAGGCAATCTGTCCTCTTGTCTGGATTGCTTTAGGCCTGATTGGAAAAAGACCACGAAACTTTGATTTTCGTTTAAAGAATATCTCAGAAGTTCTTACTATACTACTATACGCCACAAACCATCTGAGCCTGTGGTGTTATGTAACAATGATTTGCCAAAATTTAGTTAGACCTCCATGGGACATGAGAGTAAAACTTAAATTACAATCAATGACAGTGAATACGTTTTCCTGCATTGATTTTCTAAAGACAGGTGCTCGTTTTTTATATTAAATAGATACAGAAGGCAGAATAAAAAGTAAAGACACACAAAGGAAACGTATGCTAAAAATGATTTGTATGCACTATGATTTTAACATACATTTAAAAGAAGGAATGAGATGGGAGCAAGTCAGAATGTAATAACGCCTCCTTTTACGCCTCCATCTGTGTTTCATATTACTACGTATGTTATACACATAAATATTGGTATACCTTTGCTTCAATTATTTGTGGCTTTATTCTGAAATTAGTCTCCTGCATATTTCCATAACTACTACATTACCACTTGATGAATTCGGATTACAACTATTATGTTTTCCTGCCACTCTTTTCGGTTACGTTCAGGCAATTTTGCATAAAATATTGCCAGTTTCAAATTACGCCTTCTTAAGTTTTTTTCGGGATATTCGTTACTGACTGTAGCTTATTCCCATGCCAGGGTGAGGGAATTTACTAGGAAGAAGGCTCTCTATGAGAGTGGGCTCCTGTTACCTTCTTTCGCCAATGATATTTTGTATGTGGTGACGCGGATTCGAACTCGCAACCTCTGGCTTACAAGATCGTCGTCTTATGTACCATACTACGAAGTTTTTAGTTACATAAGCAATATTACCTTCCTTTGCGAACAAGATGAATTGCCTAAAACAACAAAGAAAGGAGGAAAAAGCTCATGATTAAAGCGACTCATGTACCATTGTCCCCTCACACCTCTTTCTTTGCATTTTTTTGTCATATTATGCTACCCATAAGTAATATTGCACCAGTAAAGGTATATACGCTATTTTGATTTGCCATGCGAAGTAAGCAGCCATGACTCCAACCAACCTTTTTGTTTCGTCACTTTACATTCATAAATTTTCAAACTCACAAGGTATAGGGTTTCTCTATTGAATTTAGGAGATAAAGAATAGTCTAAAAATAATCTAGGAAATTGGATGTTGCTGCTCTCAGCAAACACTGCGATACCTTTTGCCTGAAATTGCATAGAGTTGGCAAATTCTCTCGCCGCTTCGAACCACGGTCTTTGAGAGCTAAGTACAATGCTTTGACTTTTATTTGCTCAATCATTCGCGGTGCGCTATGCATGCTTATGTGAGTAAACAATAATCTTGTTAAATAATAACGCTTCATTAGGCCAATACACCTACGACATGACACTTCCTTGAATCTAACGCTCACGAGTTTTCTTCTGCTAGTGGTAACAAGTAGCCCAGTACAACCTGCTGTTGGGGCATCTAAAGTGACTCTCCCCCTGGCTTGCCATCTGATTTGCCAGGTAGAAGAGTGTGTGAGCACCGAGTAGGACAAAAAAAATCTGTCAAAAGGCAGTCAAGCTCTCTTGGGACCTTATCATATGAATTCCATGAAATCGACAAGGTAGTATTGTGTTAAGAACAGTAGTTACGATAATAACAACGCGAGCGTCGAACCTGGGTCTCACGACCACAAATCTGACGCCTTCTGAGACCCGAGTTCGAAACCCAGGTGGTCATAATCATAACTTTACTTCTGTCCTTATCATACAAGCTCGGTTAACTGAAATTAAGACAGCTTACTATCATATAAAGTTATCCCAGTCCGGTTTGGGGGGCTCAGATACAACACGCGACATTTACATTCCTTCCGCTTCCCGTATGCGTACTGTAAGATTTTCAGCCGAGTTTTCCAGACTGAAACTATCACACGGAAAAATTCAGTCCGTTTAAACCCGGATGTTGCTTGACAAAAGTGAGATCTCGGATAGCCATGCCAGCCTGGTTCTCATGTGTTAACGAGTTGCGTTTCACGAGGGTTAGTCAATAAAAGTGAGATCTCGGATAGCCATGCCAGCCTGGTTCTCATGTGTTAACGAGTTGCGTTTCACGAGGGTTAGTCAATAAAAGTGAGATCTCGGTTAGCCATGCCAGCCAGGTTCTCATGTGATAGCGAGTTGCGTTTTACGGGGGTTACTCAATAAAAGTGAGATCTCGGTTAACCATGCCAGCCAGGTTCTCGTGTGATAGCGAGTTGCGTTTTACTAATTGTCATTTAATACTTGAGAAATCTATAACATATCAAAACTATTTTCTCGTCCAATTAGTTCAACAAGTGAAGAATATAATGAATGCAGCACGTAACGTATGTATAAATATAATGAAGGAAAGTAGCAATAAATAATTAACACTCTATCACACCTCATCTGCTTCTAGTCGATTCCTATAAATTAAGCAACAGGCTATGACTACACCAGTGCGACCTAATCCAGCATGGCAGTGCACAGCCACCTATAAAATCAAGAAATTTAATCAATACAAAATACGTACCATCAACGTAAACTAGATGACATTGCAGAGCAAGATAAATCAATAGTCTTAAAAGAGAATACCGCGATATTGTTTCCGTGTGAAATATGCCAAACGATAACTGTGAAGGAAGATCTCACTCACCATCAAGTCAAAGCTTGTCTATCCGTTAACAAAATACAGTATAGAAAAATATAAAAAAACTGTTTTGAAGCACTTAAAAATGACACTATACCACACAGCAACAGCAGGTCAGGCTCCACGAAAGTTTGTAGGATATGGGATTTTAATTGTTTGAATACTGGCTGTAAACTGCGTGCCACACGGGCCGAAATGTGTAGCTACATGACAAAATCTTTTCGAGAGCCAGGTGATCATTGACTAGACTTTTGATGTATTGGAGTACAAAAGGCTCTCTAGTTTTTCGCTTGAAAAATTGACGGCAAGCATAGCACCATACCTCATGGCTTTACTATGAAGGTCTCTTCAAAGCATTTGCCTCCGCCAGGGGGTTATGTTTTGCCAGGGTTTATTTGTTTGTCTGTTTGTTTGTTTGTTCGTTAGCAAGATAACTCAAAAACGTATGGATGGATTTTGACAAAATTTTCAGGAAGTGTCCGATTTGAAATAAGGAACAAATGATAATTTTTTGGGGACGACCCGAATTAACTTTGGGATTCTGGATCACTTTTCGGCAATGAAACCTTCATAGTGCAAGTGAGAGATAACCAAGTTACCATGTTTGGTAATGATATCTTCATGAATGTGACTAGCAAGGAAAGTGAGGAAAACCCCTGTTGTTTGATACTGGCTTGGCAGGGTTTGCACTCTTGGAGTGCTGCTAGTTGCTAAGACATGCACTCATGGTGAAAAACAATTTCATGTCTAGTCACTAAATAACTTATTCTCCGAGACTAAAAGATCTATACTTCACAGCTCTAACTGGAGGTACACATGATGTGGATGCGGCCACTAACTTTGCCAGGCTTCAAGTTAAAAATAACGAAGACGAATTTCTTTAATACATATTATCTCATATGAAACACAACCTTGTAAACAACAGTTGTCAAAGAGGAGCCATACCAAAGGGCTATTTTTAGGATTAGATGTATTAGGGATTTTAGGGATGTATTTTGGGACTAGATATTCAAACCAATGTAAAGGCAAACATACACACCTTTCCTTCCGAAAGAGCAAAATCCATCACCTTGACAATATCAAGGATTGAATGCAAACTTCGCACACCATAGTCATTCCTAGCGAGGAGTGAAATATCGAAGCTAATATCACTCTAAAAATTATATAGTTATTTCATTGTATGTGACAAAGATTAGCTATAATATGCAACATTTAACTTTTATGTTGGTCTGAGCCATCTGAAGCAATGACGCCCTAATGAAAAAGGTAGTACTGCTATATAATAAGGTTATAAATAGCAAGTTGTATTTCAAACATCAATATTGTTATCAATGGAAATACCAGTGATAACAATAAACAATCTTTTTGTCGTATAAAACTTGCAAATCACCTCGAAAATTCTACATATTGCGCTAAAAACACACTTAACAGCTTATTTCGTCTGACACTCTTCAGAACACGAATCGTCAATTTTGCAGGATTGATATTGTAGTGATGTTCATGTCTGAAATCCATAATACGATATGCAAGATTAAAAAATAAACAAAAAACTTAAGACACTAATGGCACCTCAGATGAACAAATTTCAGCCGAAGTAAACTAGTTGTAACAGAAAGAAAGAGACATCTTCGAAAGTATGCAATCGCAGGATGAAAATGGGCATCGTGATGGGTGATTCAAGGCCACCCCAGGAAATGGTAAGCGTAATAAGATTCCACAACTACCTATCTGTTTAACAGTACCAATCCCACATGCCCGCACTTCAATATACATTAAAACCAATGTTGGTAACAAATTGGGTTTTCAGAATCAAAAGGCCCCATGTTGTTATTCATTGTAGATTTTTAAGCTAATTAAATACGATTTACATCTTACACCCTTCCAAAAATTTCAAGAGCAAAATTGTCGAACTAAAACAAGGTTTCAAAAAAGTATTCCATGTAGAATCAACAGATTTGCACCCTTGTCCAAATCAAAGCCTTGCAAGCAAAGCAAATGTTATTGAAAACCAAAAACCGCTCACCTCGCCTTTTGTTTTGTAATTTGGCACATTTTCATTACAAAATATCAAGCTGACAGCTGTCCTCTCTATAGCACTTACGCCGTAATATTTTTCACAGAAATTGTCATAGGCACGTGAAGGTAGGTTCTGATAAGGAGAAGGCAGCCATACTATCAACAATCTGTTGTCATTGTGATCAGTTCCTGTTAACATTCATGGTACTTGTTTCCATGAAGTTTAACCTGAGGTTTTTACATAGGAGCATCAGGGTTACCCAACACTCATACAAAAAGAGAGCATGCAATGTTCTGGGATACCAAAATAAAAAGGAGGACCCCACCATGTGCTGCCAAATGCATTGCTGAAATTTTTAGCAACACTCTACTAGTTATTCAAGGTCTCATCCATCAAACGGTACTAAGGCTGCCCAACTTTGATGATGCAACTTTGATTATACCTTCCTGATGCCCCATCCATACCTAAATGCTACTTTGATATGACAGGTAGGATATGAGTTCAAAACACAACGAAACGCAGCTAATGGCAAAAATCTGTGCATAAAACTCTCACTTCCGGTTGAAAGGTTTCATTTTAATATAAACTAATCATGTTTTCTCAACAAAACAATTTTGCAAACAACAATTATGAAATTATATATTAAATGTTATCAAAACACAAAAGTAACCTACCATCCATAATTGTAATAGAAAACTACGAAAGAAGATAATAATAAGTCAATTATTTGTTGCAAAAAATATTATTTGTTTCCATAACCTAGGCAGTGCTGTTAACAAATGAGTATGAAATAGTAGCATAATCAAATATATGGTTCCATTTCAAGACATAGTGAGACCCGTTTAAATGTTAACGTTCATGGTTAGGTAGGCAGACATTACTTATATCAGATGTCTGAAATACCATAATACACTAATGTCATCTCATAGAGTGGGATCCTTCTGATGAACCCCCCAATCCTTGATCTGGAATTTACATACAAATCGATGACATATGGCAACCACTTTGGGGTCCTACATGGGCTTATGGTTTAAGCTGATTGAATGGTGCAGAACTGTACCCAATGAAGAATGTTTGTAAAGGGAACTATAGGGGGTTGAGTGTGACACATCCGTCAATTGATGATGGTCATTGCTCATAACTGTAAATATTCAATGCTATCACAAGCAACAACAAAATTCATAAACAATTAATTAACCAGGCAGGTTCATTTTTAGGGTTATCCAGGCACAGATAGTCCTTAAAGAAAAAATAAAAACAGACAAAAATCTGATCTTTATATAACACAGTGGCTACTATGAATGAATATTATAACTTGGTACAAACAAACGTAATTTATCTTTTACCTAGTTGGTCCACTCATTTAGCAGCATCACACATACATTTAGAGCTGATCCAGAGTATATCAGTCCAAAATGTATTGGCAATACTAGAATTATTGGTTGCATAATTATATCTTGAATGATAACTGATGAGATTTAAATGAATGTTATGCTTTTCTCCTATTATCCTGTTGCCTGCAGGTGGTGGATTTGGCCTAGACATTTTTACCAGGTGTTTTGTTATTTAAGCTTAATTTAAAAGCCTGTTACCAATCATAAAATATCTCTTTAAAAGCCCATTTTTAGCTGGTAGGATCTGCAGTGCCACATCGAAGTAAGAATATGGCACCAACCATTGCTGTTCTATAGCAGTTGCAATGCAACAACTGCTCGATAGTAGGTTAGAATCATCGGACCTTGTGACCGAGCCTCCTCCTCTGAACTGGTAGCTTTAACTTTGAATAGTTGATATTAAGCAAATTCATTTTCATGTGCAATCCACATAGTTATTTCATATTGTCAGAAATTGCCACTTGGGACTTTCTCAGAAGCGTTGTGAAATCTGCCAGTAATCATGGTACATTGAAGGACATTGGATGTGTCGAACATCAAAGTACTGGTTTACTTATGCATAATAACACCTGCTTATGAAATGAAAAGCACTCATAACTCAATTTTCCACGTGTACCTATGTGTGTATGTCAAACAAAAAGGCCTGCTGCTTGCTGTATTTTATAATATAATCATGTACAATGAAGTTGCAGTTCCAGGTAAACAGACTCCTTGGAGAACAATGATGGTAAGGTTAAACTACATGAGGAAAATTGTCTGTGACTACAATCTTGTTGAGGTTAATTCATTGAACAGAGAAGAATGGAAAAGAGCAATCTGACTGCTGTCTACTCCAGCTGCTGTGTCAAATGCACCAGTATACTCACAGCTATGGGTAGTGAGATTGCGGGTAAGTGTTGCTTCCATTTGCAACACAACATGAATCCAGGTATATCAAAGAAGGCCACACATACCATATAACTGGAGTTGCTGCACTTGCAGATAGCATATAGATACAAATCAAAAATACAATTTCATGCAAATGGGAGTCTGATGATATCTAAAAAGGTGATAGGAGCTGTTAAGGAGATGTTATATTGCCTCGAAAATTTGCGACATTGCGCCAAAAACATACTTAAAAGCTTTTTTCCTCTGACACTGAGTATGAAACACCAGAAAGAAAAGTCTATTTCTATGTCACAAAGTTTCAAGGCAATTTTCAAGTTTTGTACCACAAAAAGACTGTTCAAGATGTTATGTCCTGAGCAGTGTATTCTGGAGAAAAGTGTGGCATCAAAGTTTCAGACAGAACAACACAACAAACTCTGTCAGTAGTTCAGTCTTCCATTGTTCCATAGAAAGGTATTTCCATGCACATAATTTTGTAATATTATCTTTTGTGAACTTCATTGTAGTCAGACTGCTGAATCATGACTTATGCCAAGCTAGAGCCACTTATCATTAGCAATGACTATATGATATGTACTACATAACAGAAAGCATGATGATAGTCTGGTTTTGTTTAAAATATTGATCAAGGTAGTGGAAAAGCTGATGATACTATGTCTCAGAGTCACATGTGAGAATTTGACTATTTGATAGGATTCGTAGACCCTGCATGTAACAAATTTTAACAAGCTATTGGGCTCTATGTGATATTTTGGAGAATATATATATGATGTTGGAAATGGCATACAAACATGTGATAGGATATCATCATCATTTACCATCAAAACAACAGTCAGGCAATGACATATACCTTCAAGCTAGCATCACAAAGATGATCGCCCTTGAAAACAATGGACTTAAGCAAGCCAGTTAAAGCCATAAGTGAAGATATTTGTCCTGTCTTGAGCCATAAGCTTTTCAAGAGTTATATTTCTCCCATAATCAGGCTACATATGCCTTAGCAAGAATACCTCAGTGGTGACAAGGATGGTCATGTCTTCAAAGGCAGCACCATATAACTTTTTTTTTCTTTCTTTCTTTCTTTCTTTATTTCTATTACTAATCCCCTAACAAAAATCAGTATAAGTACCTCCACCATCCATGAATTCTTGTGGATTATATGAGAAACCACTTGGCTCTAATCCAAATCCACAACTTGCATGCTCACCAGGGTGTTGAAGATTAATGATTGCCCTAATCTCAGCTCTAATACAAATATAAGAAGGTTATTTATGGATTATACAATAAACAACAGAAACAACTAAATTCAATACCTAAAAATCTAAAGAAAAACAAAAGAAATGATTTATTATAATTATAAGTAATTATAATCATGCCTGTGGGGCTCTAAAGTAATTCCATAAGCAATATAAAATGACATGGTGGCACTTCCATGGCTTATGCCCATGGTTTCTTCATTTAATAACCTAATCAATATGCTCTTCTTAACTGTCTTTCTTCATAGGAAATTGATCATAAATTTTACATATAATTATTTACAAAATTAAAACCATTGTACCACATTATCGTGAAACATTTTTGTTCATAGGATTATTAGTCTAGTACCAGTTTACTTTTAATCTTGCTAGTTATAGAGGTCAGTCTATTATATTACTGGTAAAATATTAAAGAAGATAAGCGAGTGTACATTTCATTCATGACCCTACAGTTCCTGTATACACCCACTTTCAGAATACACTGTAGGCTGTCTCCATATATGCTATCAAAAGCTGCTTTGAAATGTATGAATTTAACATAAAGTAGGGTACCTATAACGGTGTCTAGGTAGGATTCTGTTGGGCTACACATTTTTGGGGGTCAGGGTAAGCACTTACCTCATGGGTGTTGGCATAATTGTAAGTACTATATAAGCATGAGTTCCTGGATGGACATTAACCCTAAGAGGTCATCATATAAGACCAACCCTTTGAAATTGTCGTTTTTGTATGATACTAGAGTCGTATTGAAAAAACTTGCATCAAGCAAAGCATGACAATTTGCACACAAGCTATCATAAAAATGAAAACATTGTTATAAGTCAGTCATTGAGTCAATAACTAGTCTTGCATCACAACATCGTTATCTTCTGATTATGGTCCATTATTGTCATAACCAAGCACTGATTCATATCCATCCCATCAATAGGTAATCTCAGATTATGATAGTTAAACACCTGCAAATCATATTTCAAAAAAACAATATTTTTTCTGCATTTTAGAGTAATAGATGAGAACAATTTCCACCAGTGATTTCTGATAGTAGTTTAAATTTGCATTCACTAGTGATTGTATCAGAATGAGATGACAAGGCCACCAGATATTGCACTTGAATCTTCTTCAAATTCCAATAAGGCAATGGATTGCAGTCTGGATTAGGTTGACAAATACCCAACCAGATTTACATCAGGGTGGGGGGTCAAGGTCAGGTAGACATTCCCCAATCAGGGTCAAGGTTTGAATACTATACATCAGAGTCCATTTTTGTTCAATGCACCTTAGGCCTAGTCAAAATCCCATGGGTCCCCTTTGGTTTGACCCTCATGTAGCAGTTGTGGCTGTGTTTGTAGTATCAGTGCCAGTCAAATTAGTATTTGTGTCAGCCCCTTAACTGAGTTATTGTTTTTCATAAGTCACGTACCTGATACGTGCGAGTAATTGTAGAATGTGTGATTTCCGGTCAAACTTAGTTATGTGTTTGTTAACATTTAAACTTAGTTAGTCTTTGGATTATCTGTGTAACAGATAGTCGTGATCATGTGTTACCTTGCTCATGAATCCTGGTCAAGATGATAATGGTTTAGCTAACTGTTTTGTCTTGTTTCATGTCATCTTCGTTACCTACCTGCATTTGGTGAGTTTGTTCCTTTTATTGTTATCTAATGTTGATACACATTACCGATGGAATATTAATGTCAATTGCCAGGGTTGACATTTGCATTTAGTTACATTCCTGTTGTTGTAAAAGGCAAACACCACAGTCATCTCCCAGTCTTTCAGGATGACTCCTACATCACATAATTTTACATACAACTCACAACAGGTAAGACGACAAATCAATTTCACTAGATTTCTATAAAAACTAGTTTACATACCTCATCACCTCCATTGCTATGTTCAACTGGGTTAAATGGTGCCCAATAGATCCCGTTTCTCACTGCAGTCAACTACGTCACCTAACATCATCACTGCTCTGCCCCTTCCATATTTACCAATACTAGGTATATCTCAATAACTCTTTTTTTTGTAGCATACTCATTATTGAGCATAGCTGATGCCCATGCCAGGGTTAGGGAATTTACTAGGAAGTGAGCTCTTTATGAGAGTGGGCTCCCCTTACCTTCTTTCACCAATGTGGTGATGCGGGTTCGAACCTGCAACCTCTGGCTTGCAAGATCATCATCCTATCCACTATACCATGGCAGCTCCCCAAAAACTCCTTACCTAACACAAACTTTGCAATCTGCTCAATTAGCCAACCCAACTCAGTCCAACTTTCTCTGTACATTTTCTGGTGCATACTGTACCCAAAATGTTTGCAGACCATAACAAAATTCTCTCTCTCTCAGTGATACACCATGTAGTTAAGTGATCTGCTGACCCTGGAACAGTGAGATGATCAATAATAAGCGCACCTTTTGTCTTTAAGGTGCATGTAAAAGTGCATCTGTGCAATCACACACCGCAAATGGAGAGGCAATGGAACCTATCATTAGAATAACCTTGTCTATGCTGATTAACCTTTGAAATTATTTGGCATCATCTCAATACCATATTCAAAAGCATACTTGTCACACATGACTGGTAAAGCACCCTTCATATTTTAAAAGATGGTCTATTTATTCCAACTGATAAACAGGCCTTAAAATTAGAAACAAATGCAACAGAATACATTGAGATACATTGCGATACATGACACATATAACAAACACATTACAAATACAGATTTACATACTCTTGGAATTGCTCAATCACACAATACTCTTTGACAGCATATGACGATGGCCGAGATGTTGCTAAGATGTCCTCTGTTACCCTGGGAAGACAAATTAACGACATGCAACATTATGGAGAATTGGATATATTAATCTAAGACATTATTACAATAAAGGTGTTGATTGGCAGAAAATGTCATCCAACCTCAAACTTTCACCTTTCAAGTTGGAGAAAAGGCAGATAGAACTATACTTTTATGAAACTGAAAAATGTTGATATGTTACAGGGGAAAAGATGGAAGAAATGAATAAGTGCATAAAAAGCAACAGCATTATTATCAGTTCTTCAACCCACTGTTGGCAGACAACATCAACAGTTCATGCTGCATGATTTCATCTCATATTGCATGATTTGATTTCACCTTGCATGATTTCATTTCATGCTGCATGATTTGATCTCATCCTGCATGATTTCATCTCATGCTGCATGATTTCATTTCATGCTGCATGATTTCATTTCATGCTGCATGATTTCATTTCATGCTGCATGATTTCATTTCATGCTGCATAATTTCATTTCATGCTGCATAATTTCAACTCATCCTGCATGATTTCATTTCATGCTGCATAATTTCATCTCATCCTGCATGATTTCATTTCATGCTGCATAATTTCATTTCATGCTCCATGATTTCATTTCATCCTGCATGATTTCATTTCATGCTGCATAATTTCATTTCATGCTGCATAATTTCATTTCCCATTGCATGACTTTCCAGCTCACGACCAATTTTCCCCTATAATTATTCATTCAGAAGTCAACTACCTCACGCAAACAAGGAAAACTGACGTTAAGTCACGCTGCTGATGAAAGTGGCGATGATGACATCCTTATATGTCAATGCTCCATCTTCAAAACAAGTATAATGACACACAGTTAATGAAGCAGCATTGGAAATCAAGGCCATTTTTTATCATCAAACATAACGTTTAACCTTGCTATTACAATGCTGGAGACACCATATTCAAATAATTTCACAGACATCTGGTGGGTACATTTTAGTAAGTCAATGTTTTGTGTGGTTTCAATTGCCCAGGGTGTTGGGTTGCATTGTGACCAGTATGATTTCAGCACAAGGTGAGCACCTGTCTTCTTGTGGATACCAAACAAAGACAAATTGACTCTTGTTTGACCTACACGTATTTCAGCCTAGATACATCGATGAAACAAAAATTCCCCATTTCTGCTTACACACAATGTGAAATTTTGGTCAACCTCACCATTACAACAAAAATAACCATTTATTACATACGCACATCATCTAACATGTGGAAACAACAGCAAAACAGTCTTCAAATAAAACAACTAAGGAGTTGTGTTGTCCTTTGAAATGTGACATGAAATGATGTCCCTGTAAAAGGCAGGTTATCTTTCCTTACATTAAGCATTCCTAAAAGTTTTTATACATAATTCTAGCATTAGCACATACTTCATCGCTTCCATTTCATTAAAGCTGGATTTTTACCAGAAATATCTTCCTTAAAGCATAATCATGCAAAGTTTACATAAATCTAATTCATGAAATGAGCGAAATCATGTGTGACTTACATCTGATGGCGGCATGTGCATGACTTAGTCTTTTGTGTCAATTTACATTAAAATATTTGCGAAACATGAACTGAAATTTAGATCATGTTCTTAATTCGAAGAGGGGTTGTAAAATATGAAAGCCTAATGTATTTACATGGTCGACGTCCTTTGCGAAATGGGTAGGTCGTTTGGAAGATGTTATATTTAAAGATGTTTATTGTCGGCAAATGTTTGTCTGTAGAGAACGGAAACCTGTCTAGTCGTCAGTATTGATTAGGCACCCGTAAATTTTATTTAATCTACATCAAGGAGTTATATTATGACACATACGTGTCAGGATCCTTGGACTCTTGTCCAAAATGATAGAAAGATTTATTTTTATCGGTGATAAAGATAAATATATAATTCGTGTTAACTTATTGGCACTAATGCAACATTGCATGAAATTAGTTGTAAACACGAACACAAGAAACCTGATAGTATAATTCTCAATAATAGTCTGTTGACATATAAGCAAACTGACATAAAGGAACGGTAATACAAAAATGATAATTTTTGAACACAATTTGCTTGATTTTTGCCACAACTTCAATCTGCGCTTTCATACTAATCCGATTTCGTCATCTAGCAACGAAGCACAACAAACAATTTTAAACATTAAAACACCCACCACGAAGAGTATAAACCTTGAATAACCATGTCTTCTTTCTTGAATTTAGCAGGGTTGTCATATTTGCAGTTTTTTCCACCACAGAACATGGAACAAGTTAAACTCCCAGGTGCAACTCGGCGAATTGATTCGGAAACTTGGGAGTACTTTGGACCTACAGCTTTTTGATAAGCCTGCCAATCCTCGATTTTTGGCTGTCTCAGCCATTTTACTTCACCTTTTTTATCCGTCATGAGGAATTACGTTTAGCGTTGATCTTGAGGGTTTCCAAATGGAGAAGACAGCAGCAAAACATCCCCACTCATTTGGAAATAATAATTCAAAAGAATGAAAATCTTCCTCGGTTCGAGCAACATTCAGTTTCATATTCAATTAAAGTTGATTATATTTCGCGCCTCACAACTGGAGGACTGGAAACCATAATAAACCTGAAACTAAACAATAAGGTGAAGTGGTGACAACATGACAACAACGTAAATGAATGACGTCACAAACATTATGGACTTTTGGGGAATGAGATTAAACTGACAAAATAAGACCGCGCAAACGGTAAAAAGCTGAAGATATTTACATCATCATCAACTAAAAATTTATATGTTATCCGTATAACTGCTCAGTTATATATAAAGTATGACACAATATATATTTTCAACCAAAGTATTGCTTATTATCATCAACAACAACATCAATCAATCATCATCATGAACATCATCAATCAATCAATCAATCAATCAATCATCATCGTCATCATCACCATCAATCATCAACCAATCGTCATCATCAATCAATTAATCAATAAAACACTCAAAATCATTATCATCATCACCATCAATCATCATCAGCAGCAACAACAACAACAACTCCTGGCTATATGGAAGCTTATGAACTGTGCAATATAAAGGTTTCCTACAAGAAAAACTAGAGGAAATTTTGGCTGATGCAGAATGCATGGAACAAGATGACAATTTTATTAGTTTAGGGTAAGTAGAGATAGGTTTATGTTACATTCTGAATTTAAATTTCAAAATGTATGATCCATAGATTACGATATTTGTAGTTTTATACCTTTACTACTGGTACAATCATTACAGGTATGAGATACACACTGAATAGCTTACTAATTACATGGTGTTTGGAGATACTAAATCATATGACTAACAACTATCTTGTGCAATACTTATTGCTGCCTAATCAAAGTAGTATCTTATTCAGAGGGATACTTACTGCATTACAGTTTACACGATGTAACACCAAATGAATATTAAAATGTTGAAGCCATTTGTCGCCAGCTCTAGTTTTCCGTCAGATATTCCTGGGCTCATATACAGGAATTTCTTACAATCATTTTTTCCCTACAATTCGAGTTGTTTTTCATTGTAAAAAGAAGGAAGACAATTCCACTTCATCGTTTAGATATGAAAATCTGTTAGTTAAACTGGTCATGTGTTTGATGCCATCATCAGTTTAAACCGAATGTACCGAAGAAGACATCATCGAACTGACAGACCGGGAGAGACGGGTGATCGAGGCTTTAAAAGAACGAATCTAACTGTTCAATGGACACGAAGAAGAAGATCAGTTTAAACTGATGACAAATAAGACAGAATCGATGTATAACATAATGAACGAAATTAATTCTCTGGAGCTGCAACTTTTTCGTGGAACAACGGAGAACATTCTTCTCTTTCGTGCAGAGAACTTGACCCTCACTAAGCAACTGAATGAAAAGCTTGACGAGAGTTACATCCGAATGCTGCATCACGTCCTCACTGTAACGAACAAGTATCCAATAGAAAACTGTATTGCAATATACCAAAGATATCTGCCATGGTAAGGAAAAGAAGACTACCTTTTGCTAGACACTGTTGGCAAACTTAAAGTGAAATACCTTTTCAACTTGTATTATGGCAGGGGAACGCCCGCACTTATCTAGCCTGGACTCCTCTGCGAGGACACAGGACTAAATCCAGATGAGATTGGAATGGAAATGAACAACCAAGAGATTTGGAGGGGTTTGTACATGGTGCAAGCATGCTTGACCAATGATGATATTATTTGTGATATATCGCTCTTTTGCAGAAACTTTTCGCGAACCTTCAACCTACAAGGTCTAAGACATGCGACAGAGCTCCAAGACTAAAGCATTTCAAATTTGTTATAATCATGCTCCTCTTTTATGCTTTTGAGACTGCTTACTTAATCTATATGATTATGGAGGAGTTGCCGCTTCCCCAGACCTCGGTTCAGTGGGCCATTGCCCACTCCTTTTCTATCACTCAGTTACACGACTAATGTCATGACCAAATCAATGTAAAACAGTTGCTATGACAATAAACACAAATCCAAGGTGTCTCCTATTGTCCTTAAAAACAAGAGGATCGTAGGTTTTACCTAAACACACATCCTCCAACTTAAGTCACCCAAGACACACAACAACTCAAAAGAAAAATAAGTGATCGTCAATACTGTATCTGGTATCCTCGAAAACTTGAAACGTGACACTAGAGAATCATTTGGCTTTTCTAAGGGATAACCAGTTACTTGGTGTATTTATTGTGCGCTCGACATAACGGAAATTTTTGCAATATATCTGGTTTGATAGCCTGTCTGCAATTTCTTGCTCGTTTAAAGGTCAAACCGAAGTTGGCCACTAGAGTTCCAAAACTTTCCTACCATCAAATTAACTTGACGCACTCCAGCACAGTGTACATAATATATTGTCAGTTTTGTCTTATAGCAAACTAGAAGTACTGAGAGCGCAAACCTCCGCTAAGGCAGTATTATTATCCAATTAACAGGGGGTTTCCCCTGTAACTATGGTAACTGGATTGTCTCTCATTTGCAGTAAGATTTCATTACAGAAAAACTGATCCAGAATACAGGATTTCATTTGGATCATCTCCAAACTTAAATGGGATGTCACTTGGATCAAGACTGATCGTCTGACATTTTTTCATGAGGATC